>JAQSVH010006201.1:0-12256 GCA_029448705.1 Adansonia digitata | reverse complement strand
TGGTAATATTCAAAGTTATAAAAGCGTGCCAAGACAGGATTTTAAACCTAAACATTTTTTTTAACATAAAATGGCTTGGAAATATAGAAAGAGATTACAAGATTCAAATTTTAATTTTTTTTAAAATTATTTTTTATATAAATCAAATGAATTAAATACATAATTCTAAACCTAAATACTTTTGCATTCCTTAACGTTGCCTTCTAAAGACAAATGAAAATGTATATGCGGCTCCAACCCAATTTTTTTTTTATAATTAAAATTACCAAAATTTAATATTTGATCCTTGAAACCAACAATCTAATAGCGATCAATAAATGACACGATGAAAACCTCTTGTTTAGTCGGTGTAGCATCCATATCATATCAAGAACAACAATTGAAGTGAAGGGGAGAAGAAGTTTATGGTTTATCATTCACCATCAATCAAAAAGCACTGCCAGAAGGGAGGAAACTCCCATCACTAATATGTCAAAGTACGCGTTTTTATTTGTTGGCCTGATTTTACATTTATAAAATTACGTTTTTATCTAAATTTAATTTATATTGACTTATAAATTATTTTAATATTTATAAAATATTAAGATTTGCTTTATATTAATATTTTATATATTTTAAAGTTAAATTTAAATAAAATTTTTTTATTAATTAAATAATAATTTAAATTAAATTAAATAAAAAAATACCATATTTAGCTTTAACTTGAACAAGTAATTTAATTTTTTAAAAAAATTAAATTTCAATATCTTTATTTTATGTATATTTAAATATAATTATAAAAATATTATTTTTTAAATATTATGAAAAAAAAAACTTTAAAAATAAAGTATAACCGTTTTTAACCTTCATCAAAATTTAAATGAACATAGATAGTAAAAACTGTCGGCCAAGGGCCAGAGGCAGCCCCACAGCAGCATCTGGCAACTCGATCACCAAACAAAGAGCTGTTCATTACACGGCAAACAGAACAAGCTTTGTTGCCTCCACACTTAAAAAGCCCGAAACTCCCCTCCACCACTATTTACTTTCCAATTTAACCTGCTTTTTTTTTTTTTTTTTAAAAAGGAACAAATCTACAAATTAATGATTAATCTTTTTTTTCTCCCTCTCCCCGCAGAAATGATGTGGTTTTAATTTGTTTTTTGACTTGTACTTGAAGGGGCTTAAATTAGGGTTGCTCTTTTTTGGTTTAATTTGATATATGACGAGGCCACTACTCAGAATGACGTCATCATCAAATTAATTAATTATGATTGTTGTCTAAAATTGTTTCGGTTTTAGACACTTAGCAAAACAAGTTTATTAATTGGTTAGAAAGTAAAAGAATAAAAAAAGGTACAATTATTTTATATAATTAATTAAAATTAAAATTTTAATATTTATAATTTTTTAAAATTTTTAAACTACGATCTTTTCTAATTTTTTTTTTTTAAGAAACAGTACAGTTTAAGGTGTACGAGGGTGAGTTTCATATGTTATTGTAGCTTTGTTTTAGAATACTATAAATAATCAAGGTAGGCAATTTAGTAAGACTACTCCAATGCACACTCATTACGCAGGTGAAATATTTAACATATTTTTTTTTTACATTTAACATCCATAATATTTTTTTTGGCTTCAATACTTAAAATTTAAAAATGAAATTTCGCTTCCGTCAACGCATCACATATTATTATTCAATATACTAATTTTAAATAATAATATAAAACTTATTTTTTAATTTTTTTTTAAAAAACCAAATATTATCATGTGACACAAACTTGGAAGTGATTAAAATAGTGCTAATTAAATATAGTAATTTTAAATACAATATGACATGAATATATCTGTGTTAAAATCTTCTAAAACATATAAAAAAATTATATAAATATAAAATATCTTAAATACAATTATAATATAAAAATAATAAAAATATGATACAAATACATTAATATTTTTCGTTTTTGTATTTCTCTTTTCTTTCTTCATTTAAAAACCAAAAAATTAATTAGAAGTTTGCCGCATGCGTGGCAAGCCAATGACGAACCAATTACCCTCTGATTGTTGATGCAATTGAAGTAACCATTGAAGGGATGATGGTTACTTCAATTGTAGGCAAGTATATAGAAAATTAGGACTATCTGGGTTATTCTTTAAGTTTAAAAATCTGTTTAACATTTAAAAGAGTTTTTTTTTAATATTAAGTTTAAAAAATATATTTGAAAAGACCCGTTTATAAAACGTTGCTTCAAATTTAAGATTCAAAATTAATTTAGTCTAATTTATTTTTTGATTAATATAAGGTATATTATATAATTTTTATCGTATAGTAAATATATAATATTGTAATCTAAACATTAGCAAATATATTGAATTATTAATATTTTAAAATTTAATAGTAAGGTAAACTACCAAGAAATTAAATAAAATAATATGTTTTAATATTTTATAAAAACAATATGAACAAATTTGAACATTCATTTATAAATTTAAATAAAATTTAAGACTTAAAATTTTAAATCAAATTAAATTTAAATAAATATATATAATATTAATACTATAGTTTATCTGATGCTACACATGTCAGATCCAGTTGAAAGCGAGAATGCCATCATCAATCAAATATTTTACTTTCCTCTCTTACTTGCGTCTTGGATTTCTTTCAAGGTAGTCAGTACTGTACCGATGGACGTACCATTTTTGTTCTGGTACAAGTACATACCGATACCATAAATAAAATAAAAAATTTAAATAATAAAATATACAATAAACAAATCAATTTAAACAAATTTAAATAAACAGATAAATATTATTATTAATTTTAGATATAAAATAATAAAATATAAACATTATTAATTACACTATATATAAAATGAAATACAAATAAAAATAATTATATTATAAACAAATAATAAATAAGTTTTAAATAAATTTTAAATGATTTATTAAATGACCTTTAAATAATTCATAAATGAGTTTATCTGTGCACATACATGAACTAAATATAAATTAATTTTTTTAATAAAATAACTTTTAAATTTTATTTATAATTATTTATTTAATTTAATAAATAAATAAAAATTAATCTATTTATAAATTATTTATCGAATGCTCCGTTTAATTACCCCTTAAAATCATGCATTCCCTGCATTTTCTTAAAACGTGGAAATAAAAAATAAATTTTTACAGCGTTAGAAGGACCAAATTAACCAGGAAGAAATTAAAAAAAAAAAAATCTTTTGGGAAGCTTGAAGTGGAGGGTGCTGACGTAATAGGTGATGATATGCATAAGTAAGAGAGATGCAGGTGAAGTTGTAAAGGAGCTTGGAAATGTAGTTTAAATTAAAAAAATTTGTTACTTGATCGATATTGAATTAGTCAAATCTTCATTCAACCAATTAAAATTTTGATATTGTATAATATTTTACATCTTATTTTTAAAAAAATTATAAAAATTAAATTTATTTTTATTGGTTCATAAATATTAAATTTATAGTATTTATTGAACTAAACAAATTTCCAATTAAATGTACCAAACTGTAAATATCGGAAAAAATGAGTCACTAATAATTAAATAGCAGATCGGGGAGCATCACATCAAGCGGAGCCCGGCACACGGGAACATAGCATGTTTCGGTCCCAGGTTTCTCTCATTAATTTTCTTACACAAATTTCCCATTCTTTTCTCCGCGCGTGATCCCACTTTCCTATTTATTAATGAATATCAAAATGAATTAATATTATAAATTAATATTAGAACAAATAATAAATTAATTAATATTATTAATTAATATTATCAATGAATATTGAGAAGAAAGAAAGAGAGGGGAAGCCTCATTTTCTGGCTGTGGGACAAAGCAGCAACCAAAAAACATTGAACCTTAACCGACTCCGAGGAAAGATACCTAGGCGCTGACCGATAGGATTAGTAGTAGGCGATGACTGACTGAGATTAAAGCAAGATTAATATCGTATCGATGAATGTATTATTTTTATTTTAATATAAATATATATTAATATTAATATATTTTAGTGTAACGTTTTAAATTTATTAAAGTTTAAATATTTTTAATTTATATAAATAAAAAATATTTTTAGATATGAAATAAATGAGATTAAATAAATTTTATATATTAAATAATCATCAATTATATATAATGTTCTAAAAAAAACTTCATCAAATTAAAAAAATTAATATCAGTTAAGTAGTAAAGTTAAATTTTTTTAATAATTATTAAATTTATGAGTAATTATGTCTAAAATTTATTAAATTTATGAGTAATTATATATACTATTCATCATATATAAGATCAATGTTAGTTTAATTTTTTTTACAAATTTTTATTATGTACCGATCGATACAGCTATTTTTAGCCGGTACCATCGAAACAAGCCGGTACCTACCAGTACAGACCGAAACCAAGATCGAAACAAAATCAACTATCGTCGATACCGTTATATATCAAAACCAGTACGATCAATACCGATATGGTACCAACTATACTGGATCAAAGTGCCAAGCAACATGTATTTTTTTTTTTACAATTTAATTTTGCTTGCATGATGAGAGTCTAATGAGTTAAATTAATATGTTTTACATTAAAAAAATTGTTTTTCTTGGGGAGATAATGTCCACTGTGAAAATTCAAAAAAAAAAAATCAAATAATGAGAAATGAAGTTATTTTGTGTGCTCATTCACTGTTTTCTTTGACTTATTAGTTGGGATGTTGAAATGCACATCATATTTAGAATTTGTTTATGATTAAGTCGGATTATGTTATTATTTAATTTTTTATTTTTATCTAAGTTTAAAATAATTTGGAGCAGTTTGACTGTTTATTTTATTTTTTAAAAAATGATAAAAAAATTTTTATATTAAAATATATTTTATAATTAAATTTAAATAATATTTTTATTAAATAATAATTTGAATAAAATTAATTTAAATTAACAAAATGTTTACCTAAGGCCGGAGACGACGGTGGATATGTCCCATCATGTCAGCAAATTCCTTTTCTTGTTCATTTGGGTATATAGAGAAGCCAATAAGATTTTTGCTTTAATGGTAAGGACGAGATTGTAAAAGTTTTAAATTTAAATTTCAAATAAAGTCCATCACACAAATATATGAATTTCGTCCAATTATATAAATTGCCGTATGATATACATTAAAAATTATTTTTATTAATGCATATAATTCCCCAATCCCTCCCCCGACCCCACACATTATTAATGCATATAATAAATTGCTATATTAATGCATATAATTGTTGCATAACAAGAAATTTTAAAATTTTTTAAGGTTTTTTTTTTAAATTATCATGTATTGTATTTGTGTTATTTTTTTTGTGTTTTTATTATATGTAAGTTATTAGATACATAATTTGATACATTATATATAGATTTTGATACATCCATGCTATGTTAACATTATTTTTTTGTATTATGTTTTAGTATTTTTACACATCCATGCTTTTGTGCTATATAGTGTTAGTTTTTCGTGGTATATGATTTTTAGTTTTTTTTTTTTTGTATTTATATCATATCTAAGATTGTCATATCTAATTAGCATTATTCAAATTGCTTGCCACATAATTGTAAGTCTTTATTGTAAGTCAATTGACACTATTCAAATTGTTTGACACATTGTGCCACATATTGTTTTATTCGTATTCGTGTTATTTTTTTATATTTTATATAGATTTTAATACATTTATCTTTTCTTGTTGGATTTAGATTATTTTCGTATTTTCTTGCATTTTAATTTTTTCTCCTTTCGTGTTTAGGGTTGAATAATGATATTATTTTTGAAATTGTTAGTTCTAATTGATACAATTCAATTAACTTTTAATTTTGTATCACATGTGATGGTATACTTGTTTATGTTACTTTTTCTCTTCATAATCATATTCAATTATTATATTTATATAGTATTTTGATAGGTTAGTAATTCGATTTATTTAAATTTTGACATGTTTATCTATTTGTATCATATTATATGATTATATTTATATTTTAAATATAATAAGATATAGAAAAACTAAGTATTTTTTTAAATTATTTATATAAAAACAACACATAATTAAAAATTATAAAAAATATTATAAAATAATATCTAATAAATTATTAATGCTATTATTATACTTTTAAAATTATTTTTTTTTATAAATGTTGCTTTTATTATTTTGAATATAACACTTTATAACTGTAATCCAATGTCTACAATTTTAGTTATTTGTTGTTAGACAAATACTTTTATTTTGATGAGTATATAAAAATAACTATCTTAAAATCTTAATACAGTCATATTTTAATTTCAATATTCAACGGTATTTAACGCCAAAACATAGTGAGGACTAAACACTAATTATTTCATTAAAGTTGACAAGTAAATGAAGCGGCTCAGCACACCTAATATTTTTTAAAAAAACTTTTATATGAGCTTTCCTACCTAATCTTGTTCCTCCATTGATCCATTTTTCACAAGAAAATCTAACATAAGATATTTTTGGAGAAACTAGATCTAATCTAGTTTAACGGGTTTGATCTATATTGTATTAAGTTTAGATATAAAATTTAGTGATTTGATTTGACTTAAATCACTGCTCATCTAATAAAAATATTTTTTATTTAAATTTAAATATAAAAATATAAAATATTAATATAAAAATGATATTTTGATATTATTTTTTAAACAGTAAAATAAGCTTTCGAGCTAAGCAGGGTTTGGAATTTAGATTTTATAATTTATGTATTTGTGTTATATTCATGTATTTTATCATATCATAATTATATTTAAGGTATTTAATATTAAATATAAATTTTAAAATATTCGTAAATTAATATCATGTTTTAATTATTTTTGTTTACCATATTGGTGTGATCATGCCTAATATTATTAAGTCTAACATGGATAAGTGATTTGAACAATTGGGGCCAATTAACGAGTATAATAATTTATTTTATGTAAATATTGATATGTTTATCCATTTATGTCATATTGCATGATTATGTTTGTATTATAACTATATTAAGACATAGACAAACTTAATATTTAAAAAAAAAAAATTAGTACTTACAACAACACACAAATAAAAAAATTATAAAATAAATTCCAATAAATTATTAAAACTATTATTATATTTTAATTTTTTATATAAAATGTCACTTTTATTATTTTGAAAACAACACTCGATAACTGTAATCCAATCTCCTTAAGTTTAGTTATTTATTGTTGTAAAAATACTTTTATTTTAGTCTACACATTTTTATTATCTTTAAATTTCATTGCATTCATGTTTTGGTTTCTAACTTTCAACATTATTTAATTCTAAAACAACGTAAAGACTAAACACTAATTATTTTATTTAAATAGACAAGTAAACGAAGTGGCCTAACACATAGAGGCATAGTGAAGGAGCAGGTAGGGGCCTTGGCTCCTTAAAATTTTCAAAGGTTTTTTAATGAATTAATAGTATTATCTGAAAATTGGTATATTTATGTTTAGCCCCAATTTTTTTTTAAAGTTTCATGGAATACCATGCATCATTATTTTAAAATAGGTATATTTATATATAGCCCCTCCAATTTTTTTTTAAACCTGATCCCTTGTAAAATTTGTAGTTTGATTTGAAAATTTTGGTAACACTTTTGGATTAAACCTCAAAAATTCTTATTGGCTTAATTCTATCTATTTACCTTTTCAATCAAATGAAAAAAAATAAAGTTAAACTATTACAATATTTAATACAAGTTTTATACATTTAACTTAACTTACTTTTCTTAAACGTATACGTAATCTTATGTTTTTTGTTTTACAATATTAAATAACCTTAAGCGTACTTTAATTAGACTATAAAATTTTTTTGACATTGAGATTTTAATTTTTAATTATTAAAAATTTAACATATATAACATAGATTATAATATTTGAAAATTAAAAAAATTTTATTTTATTATAAGGAATTTATATATTGATTGTAGCCTTAATATTATTATAATATATATATTTATATTTAATGCTTTCATATCAAAGTTGTTTATAAGTCGGATTAAACCAAATTCAAATAGCAAAAAATTTTGTTTGCATAACGCCTAACCCAATCTGTCTTGCTTTAAGGCTCTTTTTTTTTCAGTATTAAAAATATATTTTTTATATTTATTTTTAAATGTATTTTATAGTTAAAATCAAATAAAATATTTTTAAATTAAAAAATAAACTTAAATTAAATCTAAACTTTAAAAGCTTATTTGAGCTAAACTTATCGAGACGAACAAATCTATTTCTACAACAACTTATATTTAATAATCTGGCCCTCCTTGACAGTATTCCTGCCTTTGTACCTGCTAACACACCATGTTTTCTTTCCCCCATGAGCTTTTCCTACCTAATTTGCTCCTATGTTAATCCCATACAGCAATGAAAAACCAAACAAAAGATCAAACCAATTGGGCCTCCTGCTTCAATTATAGCTGAAAAATAAAATAACAACAAATAATAAAAAAATTTAAAAATTTCTGAAAAAAATGAAAAAAAAATCATTTGACTTAGTGATATTAAATTCAATCACTTATCTCGATAATGATCGAATTAAATTTAAATTTAAATTTTTTTAAAATCAAACTCAATTAATTTACGAGTGCAAATAAATGGTTTATACTTTATACTTTAAATTTGAGAAATAATTACTTCTTATTGTGAAGGTAATTTAAAAAAAAAAAACTAATAATTTAATTAAAAATTTTAAAACTTTGTGGGGCAATTGCCCCCACAATCCACCATATGGATCCGCTCCTGTTTATTATCTTAAAATTAAAATATTAATTTCACCGTTCAAAGCTAAATACTAAAACACCAATTATTTCGTTAGAGTAGATAAGTACATGAAGCAGCCAAGCACACCTAATTTTTATTTTTATTTTTTTATTTTTAACTTTTCAAATGAGCTTTCCTACCTAATCTTGCTCCTCCATAGTCCATTGTCCCCTTTTTAGCAAGAGAATCCTACGCAAGACACATTCGAAGTACAGATCAAACTAGATTTAATTAAAAGTCAAATGGTACTCTTAACTTAGACATATTTGATTTATATTAGATTAAATGTTAATATATGATTTAATTTTTTGATTTTGTTCAAATTATTATTTTTTTAATAAAATAATTTTATTTAAATTTATTATAAAAATATATAAATATTGATATAATAATAATATTTTAATATTTTTAAATAGTAAAATAAGTCTATAAATTGAGTAAAGTTTTAAAATTTAAATTTATTAATTCGTATATCCGTATCATATTTATAAATTTTATCATATTATAATTATACTTAATTATATTAAATATGTTTTATTATATCTATTAAATACAAATGTGATACATTATTGTTATTTACTAAATATATCACGTTCGTTTGTTTTTCCTATATTATTCAAAATTCCTCTATCTACTCGAGATTTTGATTTTCATGGAAGACCTACTACCAGATCTTAGGGCAGTGACACACACGCGCAAAAGTAAGACGTGAAGCTGCTGACATTTTTGAAATTAACATATTTTAATTTTACCCAAAGGAAAATGATATCGCGATTATAAATAGGTGGGTGCGTGGGGATTTCGAGTTTAACAACGAGTAGTGACTCGAAAAGTGATGAGGCAGCCTTGTTGCGACAAGCTAAAGGTGAAAAAGGGGCCTTGGACGGCCGAGGAAGACCAAAAATTGGTGAGTTTTATTCTCACTCACGGCCAACATTGCTGGCGGGCCGTCCCCAAGCTCGCCGGACTCCGCCGTTGCGGCAAGAGTTGTCGACTCCGCTGGACCAATTACCTCCGCCCGGACTTGAAACGAGGCCTCCTTAATGAAGCTGAAGAGCAGCTTGTTATTGATCTCCATGCCAGCCTTGGCAATAGGTTAGTTTAATTACCCCTCTCAACTTTTTCTATTGATATATACTACCAGTGATTTTGCATGGTTTTATGGTTATAAAATAAACTTGATAATCTTTAATATGCTCTTTCCATATTAGTTTTTGAACATTTTTCAAGACATGGAATTTACTTTACCTAACTTTTGTTTTTTGGGAACTTTAAGTCATAATTTCATACTAATTATTTCAACCCTCAATTCCTATTAATCAACACCGTCTAATAATAAAGATTAGATTTTTGCACTGCAAAAACATAATAATATAATATAAATTACGAGACTATATAAATAATATAAAATAAATAAAATTTTTTTGAGAAAAGCTTTCCTATCCTTTCTAATCCACGTGCCCGCTTATTCTTCGCCTCTTCTAGATTTATAAATTGCATCCATTTATATAATATTATTTTTACATTATAAATATATTTAAAAATATTATAAATTTATATAAATTTAAATATATTAATAATTTTTATATTATATAAATTTTAATATATTTATATATTTATATTATATTAATTTTTTTAAATTTTTTTTTAAATTACCGCATCTTATTGAATGAAGAAGATACGGCAGTACTAGTGGGTGTGGTTGACGGTGTGCCCTGTTAGCGTTGACCTTATACTGCAACTTTTGTCATAAAATAATTAACATGAAAAACGCTTTTCTATTTTACTTCAGGTGGTCCAAAATTGCGGCAAGATTGCCCGGAAGAACTGATAACGAGATCAAGAATCACTGGAACACCCACATCAAGAAAAAGCTTATTAAGATGGGGATCGATCCCGTCACGCATCAGCCTTTACTGAAACCAGACGACTCCACTCAAGACAAGCCAAGTGAAGCCAACTATCATCAGACAAATCTTGATCCTAATCAACGGGAGGAGTTTCCAAAAAGTTCCGGCCATGTCTCGTCTTCTGCTGCCGATGAATTTGGCCTTCCGACCGAGAATTCCTCGACAGATGAATCGAGGTCGTCATCGGAGTCCTGCAGTGACGATGACCCCTTAATGAACTTGATATGGTCGGATGCATTTCTCAGTGACTTGTCGTGGAACTTCCCTGGACCTGATTCCCCGAAAGAATATTGTGAGCTTGGGTTCTCTTCGTCGGAGGAAAACTCTTTTTCATGGTTGGTGGAGTACCAAAATGATGGAGATGATGATCATCAGAGCTTCGGATTTGGTGGTTTCAATGAAATTGACATGAATTCCCTTGACAATATGGGTTGCAAGTTTTAGCATTTCACCTAATAGGGAGTGCCTCTTTGCACTTACGTAAAAAAAAAAGGATAAAAAATGCCATTAGTTCTTTGTTACTGGACTCTCTAAGCTTAATTTCCAGTTAAATTGTTCATCTTCGATTAGGATCTCATAAGTACAAGGGAAAAAAAGTGAAGAGGCTTGAGAAGTTCAAGCTAAAGAATTACATGCAAACATATTTTTATTTGTACCATGGTTAACGTAACTGCAGCTTGTGATTGTTGATTATAATAAATATCCACAATAAATATTGGAGAAAGGAAGACCCGAGCCCTTGCATTTATGAAAAAGTAATTGCAAACCATGCTAAGTGGTTGAGCTGTCGCTTTGCTGAAAAAGTAAGGGTAGTTTCTAATCCCTCAAGCATTTTCTGTAAACAGACTATAGTGCTATCTGCACTGTAACATCTTTTGGTTGTTCAAAAATAAATCTTATATAAATAGTTTTTTTTTTTAAATGAAGCTTGACAATTTATTTTTTAGTGAAAAAAAGTATTACAGTCGGAATTGATGTTATTAGATAAAATTTCAAAAGCTGTTCTTGCTAGGATTCAATTTTAATCACTAAAATTAAAATTTTAATTTATCAATAAATTATACGATTTAAACCTTCTAAGTAACATGTATTGTAATTATACAAAGATTAAGAATGTTATGTATTGCACATAACATGTGTTTAGATGGGATGGTATAAAATAAAAATATAGAACTAGACTTTTGTAAATTATTACTTGATCTAAATGGATAAACCTAGTCTTCTCACTGCATGGTCTGGATGGCTCAATATTTCTTTCATCTTTCATAGTAAAAGTTGGTTGGAGGCTTATAGTCGAAATCATTGAAATATAATTTGGGTTAATTTAATTCAAACTAAAAGCCACGATATTAAAGACAAACCACAAAAAGACAAAGTAGGTAGATTAATTATCCTAATTTAATTTGTTGATAGAATTGCTAGTTAACTTGATGCTCTCTCTCTCTCTCTCTCTCTCTCTCTCTATATATATATATATATATATATATATATATATATAAACACACACAGACACACACACAAAAATATATTAAAAAATCTCTCACTAAAAAT
>JAQSVH010006159.1:0-10265 GCA_029448705.1 Adansonia digitata | reverse complement strand
GCAAATGCAGACTTCACTAATATTAAATACCACAACAATAAAGTCAACAATTTTACGTTAGAGATTGAAATTATAATATAAATATTTAAAGTTTAAAATAATATTTTTATTATTTTTAATTTTGAAAATTTTTAAAAATATAAAAAAATTGAATAATCAAATGAGTCGGGAGGGGTCAATGTCTTTGCACCCCTAGCTTTATCCTAAAATATCATATACTTACGTGATGTAAAATAATAATAATAATAATAATAATAATAATAATAATAATAATGTAAATATAAATAAATATTTTAAAATTTATATAATATAAATTATTAAAATTTGGTGTGAAAGAAATATAATATTTTCCAAATATACCTTCACCTTATCTCAAAGCTCTTGATGCAGACCATGATAAAGCATATGCAGGATATATATATATATATATGTATATATATATATATGGATTTTGTGTTCAGTGGTGTATAAATTTATAAAAGATAAATTTGTTTAACAAAATTACTATAAGTTATTAAATAATGTGTTCCTTTATTAAAATAATATCTCGAAGCTCCTTGGGTATCTTGGAAGGACCTTCTTCTTTAAGCCTCAGTTTTGCGGGATGTGGTTATCCAAGTTCCATCTTTGTCAGCTCAATGTCCAATTGAATACGTCCAGGTTTTGCTTCATTCTCTCACCCCTTGTTCATATTGCCGATCTTCTACGTACCTTATTATTATTACAGAGAAAACACAATGGAAGAAAGTTTTCATATAGTTTTTCTGCTTGCTAAGTGCTAACTTTGTATACTTGTAGTAAAGTTGAATAAAGTAAACAATAAAATTTGGGATGTGGTTTTTCCTTTTTGATTCCTTTCCTTTTTCCTTTTTGTAATTAGGGTTTGATTTATTCTCTTTGAGAACGATGGATATTATTTTATATTTGTTTTTTTTAATGTGGAAATTATTTTAGGTTTAATTGCCTTTTATATTCATTTGTATAATATAAACCTAGCTACACTAAAAGTTTTCTCTTTTCTCTTCCTTTTCTTTTGTTTTTTTGGCTCTTCGTGTTGGTAAAGAAGATTCTCTCCCTCTCTCTCTCTCTCTCTCTCTCTGTTTAATCATCGGCAAACTCATCTTGACACAATCATCAAGTTTGTCCTAATCAGTCATAAATTCAAGGACGAAAGGGATACATCCCCACCGTCGCAACTGCCATCAGCCCATGTTCGCAACCACCCAAAGGTCTGTTTCAATGTTCTAATTTACATTGCCATGAATTTGGTCCCCTTAACCATCAATCTAATTGCCACATGTCCTCATCCATGGCCACTAGGGATGACAAAGAAATAAAAAATAAATCGAAAATAGTTTCAATCGTACTGTTTGATTTTCTATTTCAATTTTGATTTCATTGAATTTAATTAAGTAATGATTAAATATATTTAATTTAATTTAATTTTTAATTTATTAATTAAATTATTATAATTATTCAAATCGAATTTTATATTGAAACGCTGCAGCATTGTTTTAGATAATTTTTTTTTTTGGGTTAAGCCAAACGATTTATTAATAAACCAAACAAAGGTAGAGAATTAGCACCGAGGTTTACAAGTTCAGATATGAAAACTCCAAAAACCTATCTAAATACATCTAAAGGCAAAATCTCAAAACCTCAATGATCAAAACCGACCAAATTCAATACAAATATATATATATATATATATATACATATGGTTCTAAAAAATTTTCACCAAAAAGGAAAAAAACCCTCATCCCACTATCTCATCTAAGAGAAACAAAACAAATTTCGACTTTGTCACCGTGCCTTAAACATAGATTAGAGAAATAATAACTCGACCATAACTTGACCACAAACTTAAGTAGTGCTCCACTGGTAACTGAAAGCCAAGGACTAGGAAACTAGCTTAGACTCCTAAGTAATGGAAACAAATAAACTATCCACTAATAAAATGGAATGGAATATGACTCCACTAACAACAACCATAAAGCCACGTTATCAACATTCCTTCCCTTAAATTGAAAAGATTTTCAGTTTAATTTGCAAACAGCGAGCAAGTCTCGTAACTTCAAAAAATGACCCTAATTTTAGGGGTTTGGTAACATGTTTGCAACCTGCTCTTCATTTCTATAATAAATGAGATTGATCTTTTTATCTTAGGTGAGATCACCTAAAAAGTGATATTTCACATCTGTATGCTTACTTCTTCCGTATAGAACATGATTTTTTAAAGATTAATTGTTGAAATATTATCACAATAAATAAGCAAAGTTTTATTTTTTTTTTTTGCTTGAAATAAAAGTTCTTCAGCCTAACAGCTTGACAAGCACGTGATGTTTTAGCTACAAACTCTGCTTCTGTGGGTGATAAAGTAACAATCGATTGTTTCAACCCAGCATAAAAACATATCCGGACGTGCTTTTCCTATCATCTAGATCTCCTACCACGATGCATGGAGCTTTTCTTTCTGGGCTCAGAGAAGCTGCGAGTATGGCTCAATTTGCTAACGCTCAGACTGCAAGGAAAAAGATTGACGGGAATCCATCGAATAATGGTCGTGCTTTTGCTTCCATCCTTATGGATTTGTTCAGAGAACCTGATTTGCAATTCGGGAGTTTTTCTGTTATTTTTAGTCGAAAGAATGCCGATCTAAAGTCACCTGCAATACTGAGTGAGCCCCGAATGAAGAATCAGGAGTTTTTGAAGAGGGATCAGCAACATTCTAATAAGGTGCTTTTTCAGCAGCTCCAGTCGCATTTTAATTGGCAAAAACAGCTGCATGTTTACACGTTGTTAGTGAAGCAACAGGCATTTGAGCCAAGAGAAGTGAGAGGCGGTGATGAGATGAGGTTGAATTATCTGTGCGAAAAGCTGGGAATTAAGCTGGTGGAACGGAAGGGTTTGGGGCCTACTGCCGATTCTGTCATTGCTTCAAGAAAAGCAGAGAGGTGTCCGAAAACCCAATTCCATTAGCTCTCAAATCAGGTGAGACTCATAGGATATTCCTTTGTTCATATCTTTATCCTAGAAATCGAAAAATTACTTCCGTCTTAACTCGTAAAATAACATTTCTTTGGTTTTGGTAAAGGGACATCAAATCTGAAAATGGGCACTTTAAAGCAAAAGTTCATCAGGCTAGACTTAAGAGCCAAACCCTTTAATTTTATTCTTTTTATATATGTTGTTGAAGAGCTCCTTATGACTATAGAGGAATATTACCCTATCTTTCATTTCTCATTCTTTGTCCTTATTTTCGTAGAAGGGCTAAAATAGTGCACAAAAATAAAGGGTTGATTCCTCCTCCAATTGTGAATTCCATAAATGACAGTATGTCGGAGGAAATAAAATTGATAAAGCAGGCTCCTCTTGACTCCTTTAGTTTAGGTATGTCTGAAGGTTTCTAGTTTCCTTCCGTAGCTTTATTTATTTTTTGGTGCATTGCTATTTCATTCAGTTAATTGTTCCCGTTGTTTTTTTCGGTCTGCTTCTTAAGTAATGTCAACTATTTTTCTGTCGGTTGTTTTTGTGGTCTCAAATGTCTTAATTGTTCCTATTGTGCCTTTGTTATATCTTATGTTACTTCGACTCTTTAATTTTTTAAAAGTACTTGTGCTTAACACTTTTATCTGATACATTTTCGGACATGTGTATGTGGATATGATCATCTAATAACTCTTAAAATACATGGAAAACTTAGAAAAACTCAAACATATCCGTGTTAGACACGTATTCGCATCTGACACTCACATCCGTATTCAAGTAACATAGATTCGTCTTTCCCTAATTCTTAACTACTGTTATCAGCACTTATTTCTTGATTTGAAGTGTGTTGTGATGGAAAAACCTAGATAATAAATTCTATCGAAATTTGCTTATATCATTTATCTGTTGTCGTAGAATCTGTTAATATTTTTTGAATGGGAAATCTGAATATAAAAAAATTCCATTTTAATAGGGCAAAATCAAGGTGAGATGTTGAAGTGATGAGCTGGGTATGCAAGGGTGTGTTCTTTATTGATATGGAAGATCTTGAGAGTTCACAGTGCAGTCACATTGCCTATGCCCGAATTTTCTGCAGATCACCGTCTTAAATGTTTGGAGCTTCCGAGTTCGTAAAAATGTTGCTATACAAGCTGCAATCAAATATGTTCTATTCCGGCCATTAGGTAACTGTATTATTTTGGTCAAACTTTTAGCTCAATATCATTATCACCGTAATCCGTAAATATGTGGTTCCTCAGTTGGTCTTTATCCCGAAAGGTCAAAAATTCTATAGCTAGCTATTAGGAAGAATCAGATGTTGGCAATGGTTTCGGGATGCATTTATTGATAGTTCTCTGCCACTTGCTGCAGCACCAACTTGACCTTTGGAATCTCCTCTCTTGAACATTGGCAATACTGAAGCTTGTGATCACAGTTCAGCTATGACCAACTGTTTACGGTTCATGAAGTAAGTTGTGACCAAAATTTGCTGGAGAAAATTCTTCTTCCATGACTGAGGCGTTCGACTTAGACCCAGCATGAGAAGCAGAACATTCATCGATTCTTTTATAGGATTTGCAGTCATCCTCATCTCATTGGACAAAGTGAGTGCCAAGATATGCAATTGAGATGATGGGCTTGATCCTGATGCTGTCTGTCTGTCGATGACATTAAACCATTTGCTAGGATGCTGATTAGCATAAGCTCTAGACTATGGTACGATTATCTGCATTTCAAATCTCTGGCTCATGAGATTTATCTTACAACTATTTACCCTTACGTCACTTCGATTTTTTATTTTTTTTAAAATATCTATATCCAACTTATATTTGGATTTGGGTATAAGTCCTCCAAATATATAAAAAACTTAAAAAAAATTGAACATATTCATATCCAATACATATATATATCCAGCATTCACATCCGAATCCAAGTATTATAAATTTACGTTACCTAGCAATTTGTACATGAGGCAGTATAGGAAGTTTCGAGGCAAAATGGCAAGTGCATAAGATTTGCAAATATATTCTTGAGAAGCTGCTATTTAGAACAGGAATTGATGTTCATGATTTACGGAGATTTTGTATTGTTTTGCTGCATTTCCTGGTTAAAGGTAGGATTCATTTATTTATTTTTTTTGGAGTAAAAAAACTCCCTTGAATTGCACTTTGGCTCTGGATTTGGCCATTTTGATGTAAATATAGATTACTTTCTGCATTTTTTATGCAAGAACGAGGTTGCAGGCAAGTTTAGCATCAATAGCTACAAATCGTAATAAGTATCTGTGTCGTATTCGAATATTTTGCTGCATCATAATTATTTTTAAGATATTTTATATTTATATAAATGTTGATAAGTTAAGAATATATGCTATATAAATTTTGACCATTTATTTCAACAATCTAAGTTTTTAATTTTTTAAGTACTCCTGTTCAACTGACATGTTGATATATATTCAGACACGGATACAGAATGTAATTATTGTTGAATATATTTATATTCAACACACATCCGAATTTGAATAATATAAGATTTTGAAATATTTATTTACTTCTGTAATATTCATATTAAATTTTCGTGACATTTTATATCATGTCTTAGTTATATGTACTATGCGGGCTGGCATTTGGGTCATAATGGCAGGGCTTAGTTATTTTGCATTTTGAATGGTCCATGGTTATAAAGCCCAACAAATATCTCGAAGTTGATCATAATAATATATTAATAGTAAAATATTTTAACTCCGAGATAAAAATTTTACGTATATTTCTTTTTTTAATGAGTTTTTTGTTTCTTAAATTTTTTGTATATGCCATTTTGCCACTTAAAATAAATAAAGATAATAAAGCATTACTAGACATGGAATTAGCCCACAACCAAGAACTCGAATCACAAAAATCTCATATGATAAAAGAGGGTAACTTCGTTCTTGCAGTTTCTCCTTTTATAATCTCAGATTTTATCATTTTTATTTTAAAGATTATGGTTAAAAAAATCGATCAGTTAAAACTCAGCATGCAAGTAACTTAAAACACTTTATTTTTGAAAGTTGGATTAACGTTATTTCTTTATTGAGAGAATGTTTGGCTTGGATTTTGTATTTTTTTTAACTTAAAAGCTTTTGTGAAAAATAATAGCTTTTGAATAAATAAATAAAATCTCCTTGTTATAAATAAAATTACCATAAAGGGTATTTATATATAACTTTCTATGAAAATCACTAATTTTTTGGTTTCGACTTTAATGTTTTATATGTGTTACTAATAAATTTTGATAATACATAAAAGTATCTTAATATAATACAAAATTAAAAATAAATAAATAAATATAAATGATCAGAATAAATTAAAAACAAATAAAATAAAATAAAGAAGTTTATAAATAACTTATAAGTAACAGAATTTATAAATAACTCATAAATCAACGATTTTTATTTTCCATCAATGCAACAACTATTTGGTTGTGAACTTTGCTCGTATAACCACCATCTAATGTTCTTCCATAAGTACATGAACTCATTTCTTTATCATTACTCCTTTTTACTTGACTTAGAGGAATATAATTGGGATTACTATCACAATTGTCTAACTCTTCATCAATAAAACAAACCATCTAATGTAGTTATGAAGAGCTATTTTTGTAACAATAATTTTTTCTTGTTTTACCGATAGAAATGGCTTTATATCACGTAAAATATGCTATCGGTTCTTTCAAACTCTAATAAATGACATTCCTTAATGAAGAATGTGCATGATTGAATGTTTCTTTTGCACCTTGTAGTTGATTGCAACTTCTAAAATTAAGAACATGATATCTTTTACCTTTATATGGTGTTAGATGCCCTTTTATATTAAGATAACTGGCATCCACTAAATAATATTTTTCTAAAAAATTTTAAAATCTCAATATTAGTGCATTAAAAACTTAAGAGATAAATCTATAATGACAAACTTTATATCGTAACATTATAATTTATACCTTTTGGTGGATGAGGACACACACATTTCATATCTTCAGGCACAGTTGATAAAATACGGGTGTTATATGCAGTGCTAGGCCAATCAACAACAACAACATTGAATAGCATGTCAAAGTTACACACCAACATAATATTTTGTGTTTGGATATCCCTTCCGACCAATAAAACAAATTTGATTGTTTGGGGGGGGGGGGGAATAAACATGTGATCCATGCATAGCACCAATACATCCTTGAAAGTAAGACCCACATCTATGATCATTTTTAATGTTAGACAGAACTTCTGCAAATTAAAAATTTAGATCTTGACAATTTCATTGCCTAGTAAACATAAACTATTTAAAACTTCACTGAATTTTCTACTTGCAATTTCTCTCGATTTTCCCAATTTATTTTGTACGTTATGATTTCTTTGACGAAGTGCATAAGTTCAGAAAAACGTAGCTACGACCTCTAATGTTGTCATGTCTTTAGATGGACGTAACAATCCTTCAGTCACTAAATTATCTGAAAGTTGCACTTCAACTTTTGCTTCCATCCTAAACATTCTATAACTCTCATCAAAAGTTTGTAAAATTTCACATACGTAATTCCATCTATCATAATAATTGAATCTATTTTCTTGTTTCATTTAAGTGTTTCATGTGATATATAATTGCATTTGCGACTCTGCATAAATAACTTGATAAAACCCGGCATGTTACTTGCAACAAGAGAGAGAGATTAGAAACAAATAGTAACAAGCCTGACAAAAATGCAAAAAATAAAATAAAATAAAGGGAATCATGAATTCAGGATGATGGGAACATAACTATAACAACCCATACGAAGCTAAGAGTCGAGAACGGTATCCCTAACATGAGCCAAAAAAAAAAAAAATGGGGGAAAAAAAGAAAGGGATCCCTAACATTCGCACGAGAGAATACAAATTAATAAAATATAGTGCAATATTTCAAACTCATTATCCGATTCTTTTCTTATTTTGAAAGTATCAGTTGAGTCAGAGCCCCTTTAGATGTTTAAAAAAATTGTTATATTTTGAAAATTTTTTAAACTTTTCAACATATAAAAATAAAAAAATAATTATATAATTTAAACAAAAATAAAAATAAATAAAATATATTTAAAAATAATTAAAAATAAATAAAAATGTTAAAATTTAATTATTTTAATACGTAAAATAAAATTAAATAATATTATTTTATAAAATAATCAAAAGGGTCCAGTTGACTTGATCCTTGCCTTTTCAAACCGGAGGATCGGCCAGGCGCCGACAAAATCCTGGGGGTGGGATGAAGGATGATCATCATTAGGGATGGCTCCTTGTAGGCCTCCGCACACGTTTGCATGGCTCGCATTGCGTGCCGTGTGGCCGCCTAATGGTAAAATCCATTCTTTCTCTTCTAGAAACCTCAATGTGCAAAATAAATGTAGAAGTTCACTAAAATTTCTTTTTATTATAATTATAAAAATATTTTAATTTTTATATTTTTAAAATTATAATAAATAAAAAATAATTAATGATGTTAAAAAAAATTATTTGAATGTCAATAAAATATTAATATATTATATGATATAAAATTTTAAATTTTATACAAAAAATTCAAACACGATCGTAAACTCAAACTTATTTTTATGTAAAATTTAAAATTTTATATGTCAATATTTTTCAATAATTTTTTAATACCATCAATTAAAATACTGAATCTAATAATATATAAATTAAAATATTATTTTTACTACAGTATAAAAACTTATAGTAGACTTTTACTGCAAGATGAATTGCATGGGAAACAACAGACATGCATGAGCGCACCTAATTGTTCTAATACTTATCATATTCATATATTTCATATTATTGTAAGTATATTAAATATGTTTGATATTTTTATATAAATTTTGATATTTTAATATTTTTTATTATATAAATTTTAAAATACTTATTTATATTTATATTATATTTATATAAATTCTTTTTCCGCGTCATGTAAGTGTTATTTTAGGGGTTAAACTAGAGGTGCAGGCAAAGACGTCGACTCCTCTCATCTCTTTCAGTTATCTAATTTTTTATATTTTTAAAATTTTTCAAAATTAAAAATAATAAAAATTTTACTTTAATCCCTAATATATATTATAATTTCTACCTCAGACATAAAATTCTTGACTTTACGATTCTGATATTTAATATTCGTGAAGTCTGCATCTGCATGATTTTAGCGTATGTGGTAAGTGCTTGATGGGGCCCAATTGGGGTATAATTTTAGGAGTTCGAATGAATCAATAGAGGGGCCACAGTCTGTCAGACCTTTTTCATCGTTGTTTCGACTCTAACGAATTTAACATATTCCACCGTTTGTTAATTTGCATGTCCAAAAACCCTAGAGCCAAGTAGGGTGGTGGGGTGCAAAAAGCTGGAAATTTCCATGTAGAGAATAACGAAGACAGTTGTTTAATAACTCAGACAAAGATAATATTATTCATATAATAAAATATTTAGATATATATGTATTTATATATATAATGAAATAATTATAATAGGATGAAGAAAAGTAGAAATGACGTACAAAACAGCATACAAAACAGCTGGGAAATTATTCCCAGAGACACAGTTGAAGCATCAAAGGGGCGTACAAAACAGCAGAAATCCATGACCAAAGCTGAAAATAAGAAAAATCAAGGGGAAAAAACCCAAAAAAAACCTTATGTAACCACCATATGATAATCTATGGAACAAAGTAACGCCATGTTATGAGTGAAAAATAGCCAAGCCAATTGCTTCCTTTTAAAAATATAATTTCAAAAGAGGAAACACCAAAATCTGATGAGCACAAACATATTGTCGTCGACATATCAAACTTCCAAAACCGGTGACTATCTCTATCTGAAAACACCAAAATTGAAAGCCACAGGGGGTGTTGATAAGCCCAAAAAGGCAAAAGAAACAGTCATCCACCATTTTCTAAGACAACCAAAATTGAACGTCTTTACATACTATACTTAATGCACTTCAGGCAAAATTTTAAGCGTAATCAAAATTCCAAACAATCCGACTAAATTATAATTATGAACAAGAAACATGCCAACCAGACGAGAAGAGACCGTAAACAAAACTAGTTATTAATTATTACATCTATATAGCAAACTAAGTTATTAATTATTAAATATTTATCAGTATTACAAACTATTTATTAATTATTACAAACACTACATACATATATCACACTAGTTATTAATAAGGGAAAACTAGAGTTCTCGAGCAGATTATTTTATCATTTGGCAATGAATCCATTTAACAAGCG
>JAQSVH010006127.1:0-12263 GCA_029448705.1 Adansonia digitata | reverse complement strand
GGATAATTTTGATTTTAATTATATTATATTATATCTAATTTTAAAGTAAAAAATTTTTATCCACGTATTTGAATTTTATATTTAATTAATCTTTGATAATTAACTTAATCTTTAAATATCTGTTGTATTTAAAAATACAATAAATCTTCAATTCTATCAAAAAAGCTTATCTTAAATTAAAAAAAAAACAATAAAATATGCTGAGATAAAAAAAATATATAGATTTAACTTAATTATATCATTTTTATTTGTTTGTATGTTTTAAGTAATATTAAAACTTCCAAAATACTGGCTCACATTTATGATTTAATATAGTTGAAACATTAAAATTTTTAGATTGAAAACATTTGATTATTCAAAATTCGAAATTTTAAATGAAATCTTTTTTAGATTATCTATTCTTTATCTTTTAATATTTTTATTTGTCTAAAATCAAGATTAAGTAGTAATAAATAAAATTACATATCTAAATTTTTAAATTTAAAGAATTCATTATTTTACAAAATTATCTATTTCTTTTTAAATGAAAAAATCTCAAATTTTTACTTTCATAAATTTTCTTATCATTTGATTTTTTTAAAATTAAAAAATATACGTATCTATTATTATATTCTTTTTAAATTCAAAACATACTAATTAATTTAAAATTTCTATACTTTCTATTTATTAATATCCAATAATTTTGTAAAAAGTAGTGTCACATAATTTTCTTTTTCAATTTGAAACTTTCATTTCAAAGGGTTTTTTTTTCAATTCACTTTTTTCTTTTGATGCAATTTACTATTTACTTTTTTATTTTTTGTATAAAAAATCACAAAAAAACAAAGGTATACGATGATTCAATTTATCCCTCAATATATATTAAGAATACATTCTTATTTTTTTTGTGTATTAAGAGTATTTTAAGCATAACCATGTCATTTAATGTATGGCATTATTCTTATGATTTAATTAAATTTTTATTCAATTATTTTAAGGGAAAAAAAAGTTGGCAATGCAATAGTTTTTTTTATTAAATATAATTTTGATTTAATGTTAAAATTTTATATAATTTTCAAATATAGCTCACATGACAGAAAATACACACACAAAAATAAAAAAATTGATGATTTATCAAAATCTTATATTAAAGAATTAAATAAATTTGATTCAACTTGGATGGCTGTATATATTTTATATATGTTGAATATTGAAGGCTTTGATATAAATTTAAAAATAATATCAATTAATGCATATATACATACACATATTTAAATAAATAAAATTAATTCTAAAACTAGTTTCCAAATATATCTAAACACCCATCTTTTCATGCTACTCAAGTCAAGACTACGTGCTTGTTAAGCAATGAAGAATTCTTGGAACAGTCAACATTCCCCAGCTCCAATTCTTATGGTCTAGTCAGGCTCAATAAATCAAGTTATAAACCGGTAAAGTGTTTTTTTTTTTTTAAATTTAAATTAATTCGATCAAATTATAATTTATATAATAAAATAATATTTTTATTTAAATATAATTATTAATATAAATTTTTTTATATTTTTAAAATTATTTTAAATTGATTAAAATATAATTCAATTTTAATTTAAATAAAAAAAATTCAAATCGTAACTTTCACTTAACGTATGAAAACTTCTGGTTCCAACCTCCGACTAGTCACCTACAAAACTAATTTCAGGTGAGGCGACGAGGGAGTTTTGTTATCATAAATCTGATCATACTGGAATTATCATTGAATATTACGGTAATTTAATTTAAATTTAGTTTAATTCAAATGATTCCCATATTTTAAAAAAATAGATTTTTTTATAATTTTTTTCTTTGAATTTTCAAGTGCTTTGATCTCTTATACAAAAAATAAATATAAATTTTATTTTAATAAAAAATCAAATTTTCAATTAAAATATTTAAAATTTTATTTGTTAATAAAAGTTAAAATTTTGTAATAAAATTAAAAATGACATCAAATTCGGTAATAACTCTTATAATTAATCAAATCATATTATCAAAGTCAAAACACATCTAATCGTGGAGTCCATAAGATTTTGGGAGTGAATATTATCTTTCTTTTCTAAAATGATAATTAATGGCGATTGATGGTCAATACTGTCATCATCTTAAAAATATGTCTTCTGTTTTCAATGCACAAGAATCTTATCCCAGACTATTAAGTCAAACTTTCACAAAAATAAAAAATAAAAAATAGCTGATTTATTTAGACCAGATCTTGCATATCAAATATATATATATATATATTAATTTATTATATTATCATTTATCCATTTTTAGTAAGCCATAGATATATCATACTTAATACAATATTTATTTATAGGAGAATACCATACTTTTCTACAATAATATTATAATTATTTAATTATAATTTAAAATTATATAAAAATTGATTGAACGTATATAAATGTGAGCTTCATGCAATATTTTAATATATATATATTATACAATTCAAGATTAAAATTGATAACTTATATCACAATAATAATAGTAACGGGTATGCTCTTAGTACCTAGTCTTCGTAATTAAGCAATATATGCTATGAAAACTGGAGAGAAAAACCACAAGAGTTCATCAAAATGCCACCCTCTTCCTAAATTAGGGTAAAAAAAGAGTAAAAACTATTGTATGGACGTTTACCTGTAAACAAACAATATAATAATATTTTACATTATTTTTCATGTTAATGTTCATTTTCCATATTATAATTATTCAAAAATTTTAGAAGGAAGGCGAGGTTTAACAAGAACTTCGAGTGGGGTGGCTTTCATGTTTGATAGTCCAGCTTCTTCGGTCATATCAACCACCGCATTCGACGGAGTCGAGATGTCAAAGGCCTGTAAAAAGCTAGCCAACGTCAAGTGAACCATTTGGAGGCCAAATGACATTCCAGGGCATACCCTTCTACCAAAACCAAATGGGATCAATTCGAAATATTGATCGCCCCCAACATCAAAATCTTTATGGGTAGTCAAGAACCTTTCCGGCTTGAACTCCAATGGATCCGACCAAACCCTAGGATCAGTTTGAATCTTCCAAATGTTTAGGAATATCCAGCTACCTCGTGGAACATGATAACCACTTACCAGGATGTCGTCGGTGCATAATCGTGGAAACAGAAGCACTGGCGGATGTAAGCGTAATGTCTCTTTAACTACAGCTTGAAGGTACTCCAACTTGCTAAGATCTGATTCGTTTACTAGCCTTTCTTTGCCCACTTGAATGTCTATCTCTTCTTGAACTTTTCTTAACCAATGACGATTGTTCAACAAAAATGTCAGTGCCCATGTTAGTGTAACCTTTGGGGTGTCACTTCCTCCTGTGATCATACTCTGCAAAGGCAATTTTTATTTATTTATTTTTGCAATTTAACATATAATATTCATAAACTCATTTAGTGTTTTTGGTAAAAAGAATTGTAGCTTTTATTCATAAACCGCAAAAAGAATTGAGAGCTTCGAACGAAGAGATTAGAAAATGTTATATTTGGGCTTTAGAGTCAACAAATTACATCAGAGCTTATGAGAGCCTGAACTTTGGACATATGTATTGGGCCCAAAACAATTCAAATAAGCCGAGTGATATGGGTTCAATGTTGAAAAGATATTTAAAAACAAGGCTATAATTTTGTCAAAAATTTATTATATAAAAAAAGGCATTCGCTAGAACAAGAAAAAAAAGGAAAAAAAAACGGATAGTAAAGTGGTAATCATACCAAGCAATTGGCTTTGTTAATTGTGTCAACGTCAAATTCTGCTGCAACATCTGTGCCCTCAAGGACAGAAAGCAAAACATCCATAAAGTCTTGCTCTTCAACCTCGCCCGAAGCTCTCTTCTGCTTATGCTCCTCCAACCATTCACTAGCGATGTTATCCAATTCCTTGGCAGTATCCTTCATGGCCTTTTCATGCCCCCCCAAATCCAAAAACCCAAGAAAAGGAGCAGCATCTTTCAACGCAAATACCCCTAACAAATGAAACCATTCTCTCATTGCCTTTTGGCATCGTCTCGCCTCCTTCTCATCTCCCGTAGCACCGGCACCAAAGTACCTCTTGCCAGCAACCATCCTCACAATCACATTCAAAGTCAAGTCCCCAAACCATTGCTTCATTTCAACCGAAACATGGCCTGACCCACTGTTTCTTTTTAACCAAGTTTTATATAGCTCTTTGATTAAGAGTTCTGCTTCAGATGCACGAACATGCTTGAGAATTTCAAGTCTACGGTTCGAAAGCAGCGCTAGGTTGATTATTTTGCGCATTTCTCTCCAGTATGAACTATAGGGTGCGACCCCGGCCATGGCATAGTTGAAGCCTAAGTGCTCTGCTGCTATCGTTCCTGGACGATTGGTGACTGCAACATCATAATTAGTGTACATTTCCTTGGCTATCTCCCAACTACTCACTACCAATCCTGGGTGAATCCCTATCCAAATGGAGTAGACTGGACCATATTTCTCGGCCAAGGCTCCCAACGTTACATGAGGAAGCTGCCGGCCTCCTAACAACCGTAGGTGGCCAATAATGGGCCAAGCGCCTGGTGCTTGGGGTGCCATTTTTTTTCCGTTGGCAACTCTCGACCATCCTAATAGATAGAAGAAAAGGAGAAGAACGGCTAGTCCAGCCATAAAAGTGCTGAAAGGAGGCCAAAGAAAATCCATTGAGAAGCAAATTATCTAAGAAATCAAAGTGCCAAGCATTTGCCTGTCTGCAGGGATATTTCTAGTTACTCCAACTGAGCAGGTTCAATGGCTCGTGTTGTGCTTATCTGTTGCATTTGAATTTAGAGACACACAAATTATTGAAATATAAATACAACATGAATAAAATGTGTTGAACTTTGAAATATAAACACAACACGAAACTAACACATTTAAGATATAATTATTACATATACTTGTGTTTTCTTAAAATATCAGTATGATAAAGGCATAAAATACAATTCGATTAATTCCATAAAAGATTTATTCCGTGTCGTTGGTGTGTCCTGTTCAAAATTACTATGGCTTTCCTTGTAGCGTCGTGTATCAAATTCTTGAATGATTCCCCGACGCCTCAGCTAATGGTTAACTAACGTAAACCGGCCGGTAGAGCTAGCGTTTCCAACCTTGATACATAGCAATTAAGTTGTTTATCAACTAGAGGTTGCAAGCAACGTGACACACTTATGAATCGACCTTAATTTTATCAACTTGAGTTTCCAAAAAAAAAAGGAAAAAAAGTGTTTCCGAGCAACATGAAACACATCAAGTCTTATGCAGCAAAGTTCCAAGCAGCAAAAACGTGCAAGTTCTTCATTTTCAACTTAAAGTAAATAATTTACGCTAGACTTAGGACCTTTCTTCCTTATTTTGCATTTATTATTATACACAACTAAAACCAAAAGCTATTAGCTACACTTTGATGATCTAGTTACAAAACCTATTTGTAAACAAAGAATTACACAGCCCATGCTGAGTTTAGTTGTCTATTTACAGCCTCTATTTAATTTTTTTCTTTTATATTATGAACCATAAAGTTTATACTACTCAACTGATTCAAGTAAACGGTAACAGACATTAATCTTCAAATGGTTATTTAGAATTGCATCTATTGAAAATTAATTCAAATCACATGTATACATAGTTGGATAAATTTTGCAAATTCAAAAAAATTTAAGCACATAATATTCACTTTTAAGTGAGTTAAGATATAAGAATTATGGGATTAAAGATAAAATGAAAATCTTAAAAGAGAGAGAGAAAGATTTTGGGAGAATCGCAAGGTAGTGTGGTCTTGGAGGGCATATCGTCTACTTTTTTTTTTTTTAATAATCTTAAAATCATCTAATTATAACATAAAATTATGTAAGAGTCAATCACTTAATATTATAAATTTTAAATAATATTTTAATAAATTTTATATAATTCAAACTTATAATTAATTAATTGTAATATATTAATTATAAGTAATATGTTCGATGATCTTAGTAGTTGAAGAGGCTTAATTGTCAGCTTCACAATAAGATGTCTGTTCTTTCAAGCAACCCCAGACCAATTCCATGGCCCATAATATTGCTGGCTACTTTGTAAAGTGACTCTTCGAGCTACACGAGTTTGTATGGTTGATTAGTTTGGTGCCCGATCGTGATCCCGTGAGTGTTATGTACATTAGGTGTGAGCGGAAGGTTTATTTTCATCCTCAAAGGAATCTGACATTTGGGACGATAGTCGTTGATGCTATTAAATGTTTTTATACTTTTCCCAAGTTTTAAAAGTTCTTTTGAATTGGACATTTCGGATGGCGATGGATCACCGGTGCCCACTTTACCTGCTTTTAGAACAATCACGTGTACGAATTTGACAAACTTTTAGTAAGTTTCGATGTTTGATAAAGTTTTCAATTTTAAGCAACTACCTGTCAAATTTTGATTAAAGATGTAATTTTAATATGTGTGTATATATATATATATATCTTTACATGCTATTAATGGTTTCATTGAACTTTATCCGCCTATAAATTTTGATTTTCAAAATAAATTTTTATGTCACCAGTAAAAAAAAAAAAATTCACAAACTTTACCTAAGTAACCAAGAGTATATCATCTACAATTTTTTTTATAATCATGTAATTATTTAATCATAATTCAGATTTATATAAAACGTTATCACTTAAAATCATAAATTTTACATAATATTTTATAAACAGTACACAATTCAAAATTGAGATTGATTAATTATGCTATAGTACTTATAGGTAATATATTCCCCCAAATAACTCCACCTATGTCTGGTCCACAATGTAAATCCTAATCTGATCATCAGTAGTCTTAGTTCCTTCCGGCCAGAAAAATTAGGGTTATGGTCATAGCATCTAGTTATTACTTTTTTGACTTTGTCAATTATAACCCAAAAATTAATATTATTAATATATGTTTTAGATAAATTAATAGATTAAATGGTAAATTTGTTGCCATATTATAAATAAATATTAAAATTTATCATTATACTTTATTTTAATTGATATTTACTATTATATTTTTAGAGTAAATGTAAATTTATCATTATAGATTAGCTCAATATTAAATTTTATCACTTTACTTTTATTGGATTGAATTTTGCTATCAAATTTTTATTTTTATTTTTACTTGAATCTTTTTACTTGACTTTGATTTTGTATGATTTTACGATAAAATTTAATAAGAAAAATTTCATTAAATATTTTATTTTAATAATTAGAGTTTAATAAAGATTAATAATAAATTATAATAAATTAAACTTTTATATTTTATAAATAAAAATTCTATGCTTATTTTTTTAATTTTTACATTTTTTATAACTTAATTTTATTTTCAAATGTTTCAAAATCAAAGTAGAATGGCTAAATTTAATCAAAAATTAAAGTTGAGTGACAAAATCTAATCAAATAATAGTATAATGATAAATTTACCATAATCTAAAAAATATAATGGCAAATATCAATCATAATAAAGTACAATAGTAAATTTTAATATTCGTTTATAATATAGTAGTAAGTTTACCCCATTAACCCTAATTAATTTTTGTGCATTACAAATGTAGAATTTATAATACAGTGATTATCATAATTATAAAAAATAATATCATTTTGAATTATTATTTGATTAATTTTTAATTAACTAACATTTAAAGTAGAAGAGCATTAATATAATATAAATATATATAAGTAAAAAAGATTTATTTTAATGAAAATTAGTAAAATTAAATAAATTTAATGTCTAAAATAATTTTTATAGATAAGAAAATACACTATAGCACACATATACATTTTCTAAAATGATTTTTACATATAATTATTTCTATAGTAATTTAATGTCTAAAATGATATAACAAAAATTGTTCAAGACACTTAATCAATTAATCATAAATAAGAGATATCATTATTCACTGGATAATCAATCAAACAAATACAAATCAAACATGTTAATTTCATCAAAATCCTTTTAAGAATTAAGCGATGAAAAGCCTGTCAACATCCCAAATCTGGTTTACGACTCTGATATTAATAAGGTAATAAATAAAAATTTATTAATATTCTAATTTAATTAAAAGTTTATTAATTAAAGCTAAAATAATCAGTTTTAAAATGATTAAAGATATGGATTTTAGAATCTGCAATCTTACCTGTAGTAACTATTGATTGATACTGATATTGATTAGGCAATTATTAATATATATATATATATATATATGAGGCTTGGAATATATTTTTATGTAGCGTCTGCCATAGACAACTGGAGATCATTCTTGAAACAACCGAAAATATTTGTAAAGTTTCATTCTTCAATTCTTTAACATTTTCTGGATAAGAGCAGGTAGAGAAAATTCACGATGAAGACAAACATGGGAGAATGGGATTTTGAAAGTGAAAATAGTGCAGTGATCATGACTCGGAAGGTTATAGCTTTTGTTTTTGAGTGATTAGAGAAAAGATAAAATATATGATAAAAAACGATTAAAAAATATATGATAAAGATGATAAAGTGATAAGAGAAAAGATAAAATATATCTATGACAATGATGCCTTTCTGACAGCAAATGATGATTATAATAATAGATAAACAAGAAAATTTTCAATGAATTTTATAGCAATGATGTCTCTTGTCTCGGTTTGATTATCCTTTTGTTTGTGTTCCTATTCTTTATAGTGATAATGTCTCTTGCTGATTTAAAGGGGACGTTTTGCAGGACAAACTTTAAAAAAGCATACATATTTTTTAACCCAAAAAAGGAACACAAAGCATGCATGATTTTATTACGAACAACGGAGGCAATGTAGGACTGTGCTTAGCAGTTTTTTCTATGAAATCAACCCTTCAATAGATTGCAGTCATGATTAACTTGTTATTTCTTAGAAAAATTTCAGACATTTTGACTCGACTTTAGCTGAACTAAAGAAATCTGTAGCCATGGATTGCACTTGAAGATGATTATTGATAGAGAGTGGGAGACAATCGAGGTTTGACAAGAATTTCAAGTGGGGTGGCTTTGATGTTTGTTAGTCCTGGACTCGCGGTCATGTCAACAGGTTCATTTGACGGAGTCAAGATGTCGAACCCATGGAGCAAGCTGGCCAGAACCAGATGTGTCATATGCAGGCCAAAGTTTATCCCTGGGCACGACCTTCTACCTGCACCAAATGGTAAGAGCTCGAAATGCTGACCCTTCACATCAATGTCCTGGTGGCTGGTGATAAATCTCTCAGGGTTGAACTCTAATGGATCGGACCATAATCGTGGATCAGTTTGGATTTTCCAAAGGTTTAGTATCAAACGGGTGCCTTTAGACACATGGTAGCCACCTATGGTGCAGTCTTTAGTGAACTCCCGTGGGGCTGAGAGCCGTGCAGCTGGATGCAAGCGTAACGATTCCTTTACAATGGCTTGGAGATAAACTAGCTTATTTATGTCTGATTCATTCACTAGTCTTCCCTTGCCAATCTGGATGTCCAATTCTTCCTGAGCCTTCTCCAAAGCATGGCGATTATTGAGCAGTAGTGCAAGTGTCCAAGTCATTGTGACTGTTGTGGTATCGGTGCCCCCTAAAAGCAAAGTCTACCAAAAAAAAGAAAACAAGAATGTTATTGCCATTCATTATTGCAACTTAAATCACATGAAGCAATTTCATTCTTACAATTTTGTTTTAAAGAAGGTTGAGCCTAACCAATTGATGATTAAAATGATGCCAAGTAAAAGTCATGATGCTAGAAGAAATCTTACAAGGGCAGTTGCTTTAGTTACAGTATTAACATCATATCCTGACAGGTCAATACCCTCGAGAACAGAGAGCAGCACATCAATAAAGTCTTGCTCTCCCTTAGCTTCCTCGCCAACAGATTCTTTGTTCCTGCGATGCTCCTCTAACCAATCTTCCATGATTCTATCCAACTCCTTTGCAGTTTTCTTCATGGCCTTCTCATGTCCACCCAAATCCAGCCACCCAAGAAAAGGAATTGCATCCCTTACCACAGACATTCCTGCCAAACGAAAAAATTCCCTCATCGCCTTCCTGCACCGCCTTGCCTCTTGCTCGTCGGCTACAACAGCACCAAAGAACCTTTTCCCTGCAATCATCCTAACAATCACGTTCAAATTTAAGTCCCCAAACCATTCCTTCATCTCAATCAAAACATGGCTTGAATCTGCTTTCTTCTTGGTCCATAGCTTGTACAGCTCTTGTATTGAGCTTTCCACTTCAGTGGCTCTAATGTGTTTCAAAAACTCAAGCCTGCGGTTTGACAAAAGCTCCGAGGCTGCTATTTTGCGTATTTCTCGCCAATATGCACCATAAGGGCAAAAAGCAAAGCTGGCATACTTATGGCCGAGGTAATAGCCTGCAGCAACTTTAGGCCTCGAGGAGACGGCCGCATCATAGTTTGTAAAGATTTCCTTGGCCAACTCCGAACTACTGACCACCACAGTTGGGTGCAAGCCGATTCGGATGGTAAATATTGGTCCATAACTATTAGTTAAGTCTCCGAGTGCTAAGTGTGGAAGCTTGGATCCTACTAATACATGGAGATGACCGATTAAAGGCCATCTCCCAGAAGCTTCTGGTGGTTTTCGGGCCTTCAAAGGCTTTCTAGACCAGCTAATTAGCAGGAAACAGGAGAGAAGTATAGCAAGGACTCCTGTAATGTTACTGTTTAGGTAAGGCCGGAGGAAATCAATATCCATTGTGGCTTGGATTCTTGGATAAAAGCATTTGAGGGGTGTTCTAATATTTGATTACTCAACACCAAAACATAAATAAATAAATAAGAAGGACGTCAGCAATTGAAATGCGTGCTGTTGGTTACCTGTTTTATTTGGAACTATAACCACCCCCCCTTTTTTTTTCAGATGGTTGGTCTCACAATATCAATATTAATACTATATATAAAAGTACAAAGTTCAAACGTGTTGACATATAAACTCTTAACAATTTATTAATTTAATTTATTATCTATTTTTGTAATAATTTTGATAACATTTATAATATTTTTTTTATAACATTTGATACAATTTTAGTAATATTTATAGCAAATTTCAAAACTTTTAATATTGTTTTTAATAACTTTTGATACAAAGTCAGTAACTTTTGATAAATTTTGATCATCTTTAATGTGATTTTAGTAACTTTAATATAATTTTTAAATTTTTGATATATTTTTAATCATCTTACAATAATTTTGATAATCTTTTATATAATTTTGATATAATTTTTTTAACTTTTAATGTACTATTTGTAGTATTTAGATAAATCTTATATTATTCAAAATTATAATTGATAAATTATAATATAATATTCTTGATCGATATGCTTTTAGCAATTTTGCTACTTATTATTCATAATTGTGCACTATATGCTACGAAAACTGCAAACAAAAACCACAAGAGTTCATCAAAATGCCACTTCCTTCCTAAATTAGGGTAAAAAAAATAATAACTCTATGCAAGTCCTTTTGCAAAATCCGAAAGCATGATGAATATAAAAACTGTCCAAAAACATCTAAACATCGACTGCTATGGACTTTTACTGGTAAACAAACAACATACTAATTTTTACATTATTTTTCATGTACATATTCCATATTAATTATTAATAAATTTTAGAAGGAAGGCGAGGTTTAACAAGAACTTCAAGTGGGGTGGCTTTCATGTTTGATAGTCCAGCTTCTTCGGTCCTAAAAAGAATAAGTGGATCTTTTTACTTGGAGCTCTGATAAAGCTTGAAAAGAATCAGTGCGTTTCAACAATCATGTTAGATAATGCCTATCTCTTGAGCACAAACACCCCTATTGCCAAAATTTCGAAGACGGTAACTGGAAAATACAGGCCTTTGGCTTCCTGGCCAAAGCACCAATTAGTTGACCATTAGACATCTCGGATAAGAGTTCCTATTCTTTTCTGGCCATCACATTGTCATTTGTCTTTGACGGCATCAACGATATTTAGCTTAAAGCTGCCAGCATGCAGTAGAAGCCATCTAGAGGGACACACACTAATAATTCCCGCTTCAAACCTGTTAATTTCATCAAAATCTTTTTGGGTATTAAGCTATGAAAACTCCAAGCCTGTCACTATCCCAAATCTGATTGTCAAATTTAATTTTGTTTCGATTAGTCCAATTAGTAGAAGACACCATGCTCTAAACTCTTCCAATCCCATCAACTTAATTAGATACATCAAGGGCCAGAGTTAGTCGAGATTTTCGGGCGAAACGATAATAGTCGATATTGTATTAGTATCGGTCGTGT
>JAQSVH010006086.1:1689-12266 GCA_029448705.1 Adansonia digitata | reverse complement strand
TTAATCCAAAACAAGCTGTATTCTTTTCCACTGAAAAAAATTCATGAATTTAGCAATCCAATAAAAAAGAATAAAAATTAAAAAAAAATCTATAGTGTTTTAGAACAAATAAGATAATGTTTAGGCAAAAAAGGAAGAGAAGGATTAGGCCATCCTTACCTATCAATGAACATCAAAATGAAAACCCCACATAACTAAGACAAGCAATAAACGTCACCAACTAAACCAAAACATCATTAGATTACAGACAGGCAATGGATCAATAAAAAAAAGGTGAAATTTTTCTCGCAAAAGAACATGGCCACGAACCTGTAATGGAGCTGGCTGCAGGGTACCTGAACAGATGGAAGTTGATAGATTCGGACTAAGTTTCAAGATTTAACAAAAACCAAAAGAAGCTGAGCAAAGAAACAACGGTTCAGACAGGCAAAAAAAGGCTTCTTGCCAGGGAAATATAAGAGCAAGCATTCAAAGAAGATGAAATGGGGGCAACATGAAAAATTTTCTTCCTTTTTTCCCCTCAAAACAGTGGACTGGGTTACACCAGATTTGGCTCATAACCAATACCTAAGCAAAACCCATTTTAGAGAAAGAAAAATGAAAGAGAGAAACAACCAAAGCAGAGTTTTTTTTTTTTTTTTAATTATTTGTTAGTCTTTTCGCTTTTGCTATGAACAAAAACAAAATACAACAGGCATGGAATGAAGAAGAGAGAAGGTGGTTTTTCTAAAGGGTCTGTGATAAAACTAAAAATATTCCCCTTTTATTTATTTATTTATTTTTTAACCATTCATTTAAAATTTTTTCCCATTGAATTCACAATCTTCATCATCAGTATACTATTTGGGGTTTCTTCAATTTAGGTATATACTTTACCAACCAAAACAAGTTAGCCCAAAAATATTACCCCAATTCCTGCACGGGGTAACTTTTCTTTCTTCTTCTCTTTGGTTTCGCTTTTAACAGTTAAAGCAAAGTCCAATGCATTGGCTTTCCTTTTGGTTATGGCCAATGAACCTTTTAAATTTCTTATTTCTTAGAGAGAGAGAAAGGGAGGGGGAAAAAAAAAAAAACTCTAACAAGTATGATCACTTTCATTCCAGATCCTTTGCTGATTTGCAAATTTCCAAGCAAAAATCTTTTCACCTTTTATCAATGTATTGTTTATCCATTGAAAGTTAATCACTGAAAACGAGCAGCACCCATGATTTTTAGACACTTCACTATATAATACTTAAAGAAAGAGTCAAGACCAGATAATTTTAGTTACAACATTATTGCATAATATTAATATAATATAAAAATTATTAAAAAATAATAAAAAATAATATAAATATAAAATAAATATATAAATATATTAAAATTTATATCATATAAATTATTAAAATATCAATATTTAAATAAATATGTATACTTTACCTATGACTTATGACACATAAAAATGTAAAAATGCTTTAAAAATACATAAATTATCATATTAAAAAATGTAAAAGCTAACAAAATTGTGGGGGTTTTTTGTTTCGGAAAATATGGAGTATAATTTAATTTGTTAATATAAATTTTTATGGTTAGTATTGCTAATATTTAATTATATTAATATAACAAAGTATATTTACCTAAAAATTTATTATAAAAGAAAAATGTTTCAAAAAAAATAAACTATTAAAGCTTAATGAGATGAAGAAAGTGAAAGAGACACGAATCAAACAAAACCATTGAATTCTTAAACTGTGACCTATGTATTGCATGTCTTAATAAGAAAGAAACTTTTATTTTTTTATTTATTTTTTTTAAAGAGAAAAAATTTTTTTTTTTAAAAAAGAAAGAGATCTTAGACGTCAGTAGTAAGTCCAAGTACTATAAGTTAGTAGTATTTGTCAAGAATCTCAAGATGATGTAACGTTTTAAATAAAAAACAATGAGGCATTTAATTAATTAATGGTCTTATTGGCCAACAGTGATTAACACTATAATTTTTCTAGTTTGCTGTGTTTGTAATTTGTATATTTCTTCATGCTTTTCCGGTTAATAAAACATATTTATATATATATATATGTCTCAGTGAAATTCTCTAGATTTTACAAGTAAAGTTAGATAAATAATACATGCTCTTGAAAATATAATAAAATATTAATTTATTTTTAAAATAAAAAAATTTAACTGTTAATGTATAAAAAAATCCTATATACTATATGTATAATGTATATGTTTGGGATTTTTTTTCATTTGGAATTTCACTTCAAAAGGTTAATATATATTATTTATGTAAGAAAAATAAAGAAAAACTTTCTATTTTCGGGGCAAAGCAAATATGTGCTGGTATATAAGAATCATTAAACACATTAATCACGTTTCACCCATTATTTTCAGATGAGTTTAATTGGGTTTTGTCATTATTAATAAGTAGAATCCTAGACTTCTAGGCTTTGTAATTAGTCAGAAAGAGGGGAAAAAAAAAAGAAATATGACCTTAAAACATTGATTTCATTAAATATTTTAATTTTAATACTTAAATATATTTTAAAATTAAATATAAGTTAAAAATATTAGTAAATTTACAATTTGAATCTATTGAGATTGATCGAGCAAAAACTTTAATGTAAATTGACATTGATAAGTCCGATCAACCTTTGAGCCCATCCTTCATTAGGTAAACATTATAAAAATAAAAATTGATAATTAAAAAACCAATCTCGTTTTTTTTAATATCCGAAAAACTTAAAATAAGAGGATGAAAATTTTAAATCTTACACTTTACTAATCCTTAAAAAGAATAACAACTATTAAGTTAAACAATGCTAGAAAATTAGAATTGTTCTAATTAAATTGAACTTAATTGTAAATTTATGTTGTATTTTTACATCTTCAAATACCATGTTTATTTAAACATTGTAAAATGTAGCATAAATTAGAATAAAACATTGTGATTCAATTTGCCAGTAGCAATTTAAGATTACTACAAATTCCAAGAAAATCTTCTTTTCTGGAGTGTCTTTTATGAGTAAAATTCCCCAAAAAAAAGAAAAAAATTCATTATTAGTGTTTAACAATATGCAATAAAAGCAAACTAAACAAATTATAATATAAATTAATACAAGAAAATTTTTATAATGTTATGCAGGTTGAACTTATTGCAAATTAATTAGTATTTATAAGATTTTCCAAAGTGTCTTTACTTAAAAAAAGAAAAAGAAAAATAAAAATAAAATAAAAGCACCAAACCATTTGACATAAAAAATTATTAGACACAAAAACATGATGAGATATTAATAAAACCTTAAAAGGTTTATAATGCAATAATACAAACAAATTAGATTATAACAGACTATTTATTGTCACTGGTGCTCTTCTATGTAAGCATACTCAACAAAAAAAAAAAAAAAGCAAAGGTAGAGTTCGTCGGCAGATGTGGCTCAATAGAACGGAGGGTGAAAGCACATATGCATTTAACAATTAGTGACGGAGTTGAGTTGTCGTTGTTTGTACTAAAGAGAAACCGAAAAAGAGTCTGTAATGGGCCTAAAAAATTTTTATTCAAAAAATATTAAAAATTAATTTTATATTAATATTTATATATTTTATAATTAAATTAAAATAAATTTTTTTTATAATAAATAATAATTTAAATTGAAAAAAAAATCTTTATTTAAAATTAATCAATATAGGTTGAAGTTATCAAATCGGATAGATACGAGAGATCTAAGTGATAGTGGCATCGCCACTACTCCCACCTCTTTCCAGCTGAGTCATCTTGTGCACATTTTCTAAACTCCCATTACTAAATAAAATGTTTACGTCTTGTCCTCTTATCTGTAGAATTTTGTTAACAAAACCTACTAAATACATTTGAATTCAAAAAACATCTTCGAAACTCATGGACGGGACAGAACATGACAGATAGGAAAGAGGTGTTAACCAAAAAATTCAAAATAAGGTTTAGTGCCGTCGAGTGAGAAAGATATAATTAGAATTCAAAATTTATTTTAATTAATTTATACAGTTAATTTATTTAAGTTTAAATTATAAAATTTAAATTTTAAAATTTATAAATTTTTTTTATCCCGAGCTACAATCTCGTAGTAAAAAAATTTAAAATTTATGTTACAAGATTGAAACAATCTACTATTTACTTTCATTAAAAAATATATTAGAATAGTGAAGGTAAAGTGGGTAACTCTTATTTTAATAACTCAAAAAGAATTATTATTTACAAAGTCATTGTGATGCAAAATTTGGGGCAACGGGTTGCTCTTTAAATGCTTTTCTTTGATTTGATTTTTAAAAAAAATGTGGCGAGGAATGGAAATAAACAGGAACCATATGGGAAAAAGGTCCAAAATGTGGAAAATATGTCGTGTGTTTGGCAGGCTTCTCGGCAGGGCCATGCCGGGTGCAGCTGACTCAAAGGCCACTGCCCATGCACATGCGTGTATTGGTGGGTGGAATTTGTGGGGTCTTTCCAAAAATTGGACATCCTTGATAAAAGATATGCTATTATTAGTATATGAATGAAAATATATAAAATTATAAGCTATTTTTTCTTTTACTTTTAGGATTAATTATAAGCATTGATTAAAAGATAGTTTATTTATCATTTAAAATTTTATTAAATTTAAATATATGATACATTAATTATATATATTTTTTAATGTATATCATCTTAATTAATATTATTAGATACTTATTAATATATAGCTTTATGTTGGGTCTAGTTGAAATCATGTAACGTGACTTGTAGAGTCACAATTGGGTTGCCTTCAAAGAGACGGATCACGGAAAGGAAGAAAAACAAGTTCAGTCGCCTATCTCAATGCTAAAAACAATTACTCCAAGAAAATATTTTATTGTATTTAAATATTTGATATAAAAGTTAGTGGATTTTCGGCATTCGTATAATGTTTTAATACAATGTTATTGACTACTTCAATTAAAAAAAATCAACGAATTAAATAAAATTGACAAATTAATGAATTAATTAAGTAAACATCTATATGAACTTAAAATTTAATATAATTGATTTTTATAATTAATTTTTACAATATATATCTAACATATTATATATAAGTGTATATATATAACAACATATAATATAACTAAGATGAATTCAATATAAAATTTGATGAAACTCAAATGTCAAAGTTCAAGAATCTCAGTCTTTATCACTGACCTACAACTACATTGGAATGCTGCAATCATGCACTGTACTAATATCTTAACGATGCAATGTTCTCGATCCAATAAACCCCGCTGCAAGAGATTGGAACTAGCCGATGTAAATTCCGTCGCTATCAAACTCCATTGCCGACAGTGATAAGCGAAGCATAATCATAGGACTTGAGAAATATCGTGGCAATAAGAGAATAAGTTGATTGAGCTGTTGGGAGATCTTTTCATTGATGATATGCAGTTGCCACACTCTTTATTTTATCTTCCACTTTTGTTAACATTCTATATATCTTTACTCTGTAGAAAAAGAAAAAAAAAATCATCTTCGATTGCAAAAATCTAACTTCTAGTACTTAGGCATTTGTATAGAATCTTCCACAACCAATAAACTAATTTGATTTGTATGTAGTTTGATTATAGTGGCTTTTATATGTGGTAATGTTGGATTTTTAATTAAGAAAAAAACAATAGTGCAGATGGGTGATGACAGCAGGGAGTCAATCAGCATTGAGCATTAGGCGTCGTCGTCGAGAAAAGATACGAAACAGGGGAAAACAGGAGGATCGGCGCAAAACCCGGAGATTGTAAGGGAGAGACAAGCAGAGCCGCAGCGTCTGACTTGGTTCCTATTGATCAGAGAGGGAAAGAAATTAAATTTGCAAAGATCGCTTTTGCCTCTGAGCCTCTCACAATCCATCAAATAATACATTTTCGATAACTGGTCCGTGAGAACGACAGCCTTCATTAATTGGTTCTGGCTTAAGACTAGCGCTGTTTACAACAATTTAGCAGATTGGAAATGGAATCATCAATCAAAAATTAAAGAACCCCACGTCGTTCTACGTGCTGGTTTGGTTTGGCTGGAGGTTTTAGGTCCTTTGCGACCTTCCTAATGCCAGTTTGCTCCGAGTCTGCGAACTGCTAAGCCAGAGCTTTTCGTCCCTTCTCTGCTTTTTCATCGAAGTTCATAAAACGTCATTTACTCATTTGCTAGCCGCATACTGTTTGACACACTGCTTTTTTTACCCTTCTTGCTATTGGTGCAAACTGCAATGTTCTTTCACTGCGAAGTGCAGAGGAGGGGAGAGGTCTCTCCCTATCCCTATACAACAGTTAGGTGGCACAACACAGTTAACTGGATTCGAAAACTTTAAAAAAGAAAAAAATAAATAAAGGACTTTGGGGACTGAGGTCTTTTGTATTTATCATGAAGACTTGGGAAAGCTCTAACCAGAATGGGGCCAAGCAGGCTAGGCGGCCTCTGGCGCTGGGATCATGGCGTTCAACCCCAAAATTATGTGCCAGTTTGTCCGATGTAATCATGTCGGTTGGGATGTAAAATGTTTATGGGCCAGTTCTCAGCTGTCATCCCACTCTTTCTGTTCACTAAATTGGACTCATTAGCAGATGCCTGATGAGTACTAAGCTTTGGTCTAAGTAGTATCAAATTTGTCAAGCCCATCTTAAATTAGGCAGTTTAACCCGTTAGTTTCCCTAGTCGCTAGCCCAATCTCATGTTAAAGCTCATTATTCGCAAGTCAGGATTACCATTCGCTAGAAGTAACGTTTGCATTAAGAAACTTTGAAGCTAATTACAAGTAAAGCTAAATCTGCGATTCAAGAACTGGTTACTTAGCAAAATCAGAAGAAACTGAAGTCTCACAAATCAAATTTCAAATTCTATTTAATGTACAACAACCAGATTCATAAGAACCAAAGAAAAAAAAGACCCTCCGTTGAATGTCAGACAGGGGCAAAGAACTTGGGAAAAACACACTGACGAACCACAACATACTTCCGAATGATTATTATTTACTAATCAAACGTACCTGCATTGAAATCTTTTCTCACCTCAGTCTTATCAAGCGAATCCTGACTGCCCATTCATTGGTTTACCTTCGTTAAAGCTTGCACTGAACATGAAGGGGCTGAGACAAGCGGTCTTCCTAGCCGACAACCCCAATCCGCAAAGAAAGCTTCCACCTTCTGATGAAGACTTTATATGATTTACTCTCTCCAGTTCCCGGATTATCCCATTCCACTCCTTCAATGCCGTTGATGCTGGTGATGATGATGAAGTCGTCGTCGAATGACAATCGTCCGATTGATCATCAGATTCACGGCACGAGTTCTCACGAGATATAGGAATTGTAGACTTTGATTTCTTCATCCTCTGGTGTTTCCTTGAATTAATGTTCTCGCCCATTAGATCGCGGAAACCAACCGCGGAGACGCCTGTCATGGCAGGGACATCGGCTCTGTCAAGGACTGTAATTCCAATATTAAGAACCCCGTGGAACCTACCAGAAGGTCGGCGAACTTGAACTGCAGTGAAACAAGGAGTCATCACGGCGTTGAAAGTAGGACCGGAACGAAGAGAGTTACCGACGAGCAACCTGACGGTTCCCAGGAGAGTATCGCGGAGGACACCGACGGCAAAGATTTCAACAGAAACACCGGAAGTTTCGCTTGAAAGAAAATCCGACGAAACCTTGAAGAGGAATTTGTCGTTCCAGGTTGGGTTTCCGCCGCTGACACGGTCAACGCAAGTACGAAGCTTGACAGAGGAATCGACCCAAGCGAGGGCGTAGGTTTGCATGCGGCGGAGTTTACCGGAAGGTTCCTTAAGTCCTTGAGCGGAAATTAAGGTTATTTCCAACACGTAATTCTTCTCCATCTCACCTTCACTCACTTTCTCAATCTTCCTTTTCTTGTTTTCTTTTCGTTTCTTGAGCTTTAGGATTTCATCAAGAAAAGAAAGAGTTTGGGACGCTTCCGAGAATGGGTCATTGAACAGAAAGGGTAATGCCGCTAGAAAACGCCGGAAGAATGTAAAGAAAAAGGGAGATAGCGGAAGGAAAAAGAAAGGGTGAGGGAAGGAAGAGGGAAAGTTAGTTGAAGTTGGTTATTTCAAAGTGTAAACTGCAATATAAAAAAGAGGTTCAGGTGTTAGTTTGGAACGTGCTGAGCTGTATAACTGTTGGGACCAGTGGTAATTGGTTTAACTTTAGATGCGTTGATGGTTCCTGGAGAGGAGATGGAGGTTCTTAGGCTTGAGAAAGTTCTGCAACACGCGAGATATTAGCATTGCCCGACGACTCTCTGTGTTGTCCATCTGGCGTAATTATTTGTCCACATATTTCTCGAGTACAGCGGATGTACGGACTGCCATAGCTCTCGACGACGAAGGAATGTTTAGTGATCTCAATTGGATGATATGAGACAGTTGCCACTGTTAGAAATAAAATGGATTGTGGTCATAGGCGCTTGGATCTCGCAAGCCTATTTTGTCACTGGGGCTTAAACCTTGAGAATGTTTGAGTATGACAAGGTGTCAAGACAGTCCTGCCTTTGGCAAATGGCAAAGCAGATGTCATACAACAAAAGTTCTCAAACAAGTAGGCCAGTTTAACAAGAAAGTCATACTGATTTTCATCACAGCATAAGCACATAATCTTATTCACTCCGATATAATGCAACTCAAATCCTACTTGATATTATACAGTAAGCTGATCTTGTCCAGCTTCCATGAGTTCTCTCATCGTCTCCCTCAACTTTTTTCGTTATCTTCAATTAGCTTATTGTCCCCTTTCAATCTCAGCTAAGTCATGCTCGTCCTTAGACATTTGGGTTGCAGCAGGTGATGCAGGTAACAACTCTCATCTGATTGACGTCCTGCAAGACAACCTTGAGGACAATGTGTTAGGCACTTTTCACCTGTTTCATGCATTTCATACTTCTCTAATTTGAAAATAGCAGGCTACTTATTATTCTTTAATTATTCCAACTGGAAACTCTTCCAGCAAATCAATCTCTTGGTCTTTCTCAATGCAAATTATATTCTTTATTTCAGCTGACAAAGCTGGAGTGATTGGCTATTTCCGATCTCTGCCTCCGGTTCGCAAAAATAATCCACATGATATCAGTCAATTCATTTGACAATAACCTCAGCTTGTCATCTTCTTGAGTTATCAGTCACAACTATCAGATCAGTCTTCAACCACCCACTGTTTTCCCTCTCTTGTCAGATCATTTCCTCCCGCATCTCGCACACTTGAGTGCAAAACCTGGAAAGCAGAAACGTAAACCAAGATTAAATAAGCATATCTTCAAATGCCAAGTAATCTGTATCAGTAGCACACTTAGATTGCCATTTTCGAATACTTGTATATTTTAATAATTAAAGAATTACTAATAAGAGTTCGAAATCTAAAGGTAATTAAAATAGAATAAACTAAAGAAAACTAATAAACAGCCCATTCTTTAATGACTAATTTCCTGAGTCCAGACAAGTTCATCAGACATTTTTAACATCCTTCAAATGAAAAAGTGGAAAATATTATAATTTCAGAAAAACAAACAGTACTAATTATATTGACACTCCCCCCTTCCCATATTCATTCTTCTTTTAACTTTCACTTTCATGTATATTATTTTTTTTTTAGTTTTTATGTATTTAATATTATAAACTTTAGATTTTTTTTAATAATAGTAATAAATTACAGTTAGAAAGAGATTACTTATAGGGTTAACTCGAACTAAAGATATGATCATAGCGAGATGAACCCTTAGCTTAACTCGAACAATCAACAAACCAAATATTCAGGAATTTTTATTTCAGTCGTGTCTCTCTATGGATAATTCTTCCTGGGTAACTAATATTTGGGTAACTGATATTTCCAATAACACCTCACCTACCAAGTTGTGTTATCTTTTACATTTTATTAATATAAAAAAATTGACTGAATTTAAAATCACGAGATAATTCAGAAATTTTTTTTATCAAAACAATTTAAAATATAATTAAAAATAATAAAAAAATAAATATAATATTAAGGATATTTTAGTATTTTAAATTTTTATACTTTTTAAAATTTAAAAAAATATCCACCTTTATAAAAAATTAATTATAACCCTTGCAAAAAAAATTACCGTTACTAATAAAAATTTTATTTATTATTTATTTTATAAACACTCATAATGTTAATGTAATCAATTCTAATAATAATTGTAATAATTATTATTAAGTATAATTCTAGCATATACTAATAAGTAAGTTTTTCTTCATAATTCTTCTTATTTGTAAATAAATTTCAGTCTTATTTATGTTAATGGCTGCCTTAACAGTTGTGTAATGGGATAATCCGGGAACTGGAGAGAGTAGTTACTAAAACTGTTCCATCCGTACCTTTCTGCAAAAAAAAAAAGTCCTGCCTCTATTTTCTTAGAAGAAAACTCTTCATTTATAGTGGATTAGTTTAAAACTTATGGTTTGATTTGGATTTTCTAATCTCTAACCTTAACTCATAGATCAGAGGTAAATTAAGAATCCCTAATGTTTTGCTAAGAAAGAGGATAAAATAATAATAATTTAATGATTATGATTTATAATAATAATAATATTATTATTA
>JAQSVH010006024.1:0-12269 GCA_029448705.1 Adansonia digitata | reverse complement strand
TCCTCCTTATCCATTTGTGGATCACTACTTAAGTCCTCACGGGCTCTTTTCGTAGTCTTATTTTCTTGTGTTCCCTTATAGGGAAATACATCTTCAAAAAACGAAGCATTCTTCAATTAAATTATCGTATTAACATGAATTTCAAGAATGTTCGACTTATACATAAGAAAATGATAAGCCACACTTTATGTGCTTACAATGAATATGCAATCTACAGTCTTAGGTCCGATCTTGACCTTTTTAGGTGGAGAAATCGCTACCTTAGCAAGACACCCCCATACTTTCATGTATTTGTAGGAAGGTCTCCGACCTTTCCATAACTCATATGGTGTCTTGTCTGATTTCTTGTGGGGTATTTTATTTAATATATAATTGGCTGTTAAAATAACCTCCCCTCACAAGTTCTGTGGTAAACTCGAGCTTATCAACAAAATATTCATTATATCTTTCATAGTTTTTACACTCCGCAATATCGTTTTATTGAGCTGAATAAGGAGTAATGGTTTGATGGATAATTCCATGTCCTGCGGATAACTCATTAAATGATGCATCATATTCACCACCTCTATCACTTTTTATTTCCTTAATCTTTTTGCTTAGTTGATGTTCAACCTTGATTTTAAAGAGTTTAAAGGCTTATAAGGCCTCGTCTTTTCTTCTTAACTAATGGACGTAACAATACCTCGTGCAATTATCTATAAAAGTAATGAAATACTTTTTACCACCTCTAGTTTGGATGAACTTTAAGTCATAGATATTTATGTGAATTAGATCTTGAGGTTCACTCTGTCTTTCTATTGAATAGAAATGAGCCTTAGCAAATTTGGATTCCACACAAGTCTCACACTTGTAATTTTTATCAATCTGAATTTTTGAAAGCAAGTCCAAATTGCTAATCCTTTGCAAGGTCTTATAATTTACATGGCCTAATCTACCATGCCATATATTAGAAGACTCAAGCAAAAGCTGAAGAACTCATTTTATTTCTCTCATCGTTCTTCGTTACAACACCCATTACGTTGAGCTTAAAAAGTCTATCATGTAGATAACCTCTACCTACAAACATCTTACTTTTAATGAGTACAAATTGGTTAGACTCAAAGACCAACCTAAATCTATTCGTGCTTAGTAAAGAGTCGGATACCAAATCCTTACGAATTTTAGGAACATGAACTACATTATTCAAGGTTAGTTCTTTTTTGGAGGTCATCTTGAGCACCACCTTCCCACGACCTTGTATTTTACTTATCAAAGAGTTTCCCATAAATAATTGCTATTCATAAGCAGCTTTTTTATACTAAAAAAAACTCTTTCTATCAAGACACACGTGATAAGTGGCACCGATATCAACCCACCAAGTTATCAGGTTTTTCACCAAATTCACTTCTGTCACAATAGCGACAAGCTCAATCTCATCGTCAATATTTAGGTTGCCTTGGGCTTTTTTAATTTTGTTCTCACAACAATCTTTAGCACGGTGTCTGGGATTATTCCATTTATTGACACCAGCTCTCTTATTGCCTTGGGAAAAACTAGAAACAACTTGTTTCCTATTTTGCAAATGTTTGATAACATTTGCCGCAGCATTCATAGTTTGAACACCACCCTTCTTATCCAAATCAAGAATATCCTCCTCAATTCTTAATCGAATCACAGTTTTTGAGTCCACATCCCAAAGTTAAAAAATCGACCAACTACAAATTTCTTCGTGTCACGATCATCGATTTTGTACTTTTTGTCCAAGGACTCCCATAGCTCTCTTGCTATTTTTATTGGACTATACATGTATAACATTTTATCCAGTCCATTAAAGATATAACTCTTGCATAGGAAATTTGAATATTTCCATGCATCCGCCGAGGCCACCTCGGTATTATTTGGTTTTCCTTCTTTAAAAATTGGGTCCTCCACCCAAGTCAGATCCAGAGTGATTAAATTAATCAACATCTCATGATGCCACAGTTTGAAGTTCACACCGTTGAACTTCTTAAGTCTCTTACCATGTGTAGCATGTAGAGGTAATTGTGTTTACCGATAGTTGGTTCTGCCGTCTATTATCTAATGATAATAGGATCAACTTTTAATCTGTTATTCAAACTTATTTTTAAACAAGTTGAATCTCACAATTTTTTTAAACCAAAAACACGTAAATCCGAACACAAATATTAAAAAATACTAATTATATACGAGAAACGTATATTAAAAGATAATCACCAAATTAAAATCAAAATTAATAACTATTTTTTTAATCAAATAATGTATCAAAAATCATATATACAAATAATTACCAATTAACAATATTATAAAATATGCTTACAAGGAACGTGCATCAAAAAGTCTATATGTGTGTGTATATATATATATATATATATTAAACAATGGTGACAAAAGTAGGCTACATAAAAATAAAAAAAATCCAATGGGGTATATAAACTGGCAGGGCAGATATACGTAGCACGTAAACAAATATGGAAATATATATATATAAATTATATGAGCCCTGTAGCAAACTTTGAAAAGAAAAAAATACTAGCAAATATGGGAAGACGAAGTGAAAGATTTCACAGCATGAAAATTGAAATATAAACGGTGATTAGGAAAAGATTTTGCAGTATTATCGAATCCAAAGAAAATTATAAAACAGATGATTAACGATCAATTAAACTGTACTGTGAATTAACATTGTATTCTCACATGAGTCAAAAAGAGTTACCAAATAGAAAATTGACTATATCCAAACCCAGCAAGATGAATAGATAAAAACAATTAGTATATTAAAATATATCAATAAAAATCTTAAGATTGTTAGCTTCGAACTATTATAAAATGAACAAATAATTAAAACAATACTAGAATAAAATTGAATAAACTAAGTAAATAAAAAAATATGGAACAAATATATATGTTACCGAAAAATGTAAAATGTCGGATATTATACGATCGAGTCAAGATTAAACTTCTGACCTTAAGACATTTATTGCCTGCGACCAATGTGCTTGGCAGTATTTGCAACACGTCTCCTAAGCCTCCTCGATCACGTTACGATTGTTAGCATTTACAAGTACAACACTAGGAACCAAGGGTGATGAAATTCTCTCTAGAATGACTAGAAAAATAGATAGGAATAGAGGAAAGGAATACGATTTTTGGTGTGTTTTTTTTTCTCCAATTTTGTTCATATTTATAGGTGTTAAAACATAGTCTGATAAGATTTAGAAGGATAAAATCTTTTTTAAATTTTAAAATTTAAAATTTAAATTTAGATTTTTAAAATCTAGAAAGTATCAGAATTTAAATTTTAAAATTTCAATTTTAGATGACAATTTGAAATTTTAATAGAATATCTTATCTAAACTAAATTCTCTTCCTCTTTAAGTGGGTATTATGAGAACAATTTCTTATTCACCTCGGATATCAATCGTGCATCGTATTTATGTATCATATATACACATAATTATCTTTATTGATATCCAATAGCTATAGGCAAAACCCTGAAGGTAGAAACTTGATCTCCAAGTAGCTTGAACATATTATTTTTGAAAATTACTAAACTTAATCACTTTACTTGATTTAGTCTACTTTACTTCTTGATTAAGTTGTTATACTTTTAGAAACTCTTCTGAGTTTTGACCGGCAAAAATATAAAAATTATTTAATAACAAAGTAATTAAAATATAAAAAAAGTAAATAATACTAAATTAAAAACTAATAAAAATATATAAAATTTAAATAAAATAATACTAAATTAAAAACTACTAAATATAAATAAAATTTAAATAAAAATCTCCAAAGCTTAATTAATTTAATATGAATAATGAGACTAAATAACTCAAATTTTATAGAGTTATCATTAGCGGTAGGTGTGAGATCAAGCCAAAAATATAAATCAACAGGATGAGGTCGGGGAACAATAGATTAAATAGTCTCAAATGGAAATTAATTGTCAATAAACATCACATGCCGAGAAAAGTAGAGCTTAACAGAGGCGAGGATTAAAATATTTGTAGCAATGATGTTTGACAAAGTAGCCAAGAAAAACACAAGGTGTGGAACTTGGGGTTTAATTTGTTGTTATATAAAGTTCGAGCAAAAATTACGTAGACAACCAAAGGTTTTGAGGTTATGGTAGTTGAGACTGTGATTGAATAATTTCTAGTAAGGGGATGATTGATCGAGGATAGGTGTTGTCATTTGGTTAATTAGATAAACAGTAGTTTGACAAGCAAAAGGCTAAAAAGAAAGGGGGAGAGAGCCTTGGAATGAAATATAATGAAAGGCCATATTTTATTGATTATAATAAGAGGTATTTTATACATAACATTGTAGAGCTGAAAAGAGAAAGAAAATCCTAAAGATAATAATTGATAAAATATAGAGATTATAATTGATATACTAAAGATATAAATTACTTTCCCTTAATAAAAATAAAACTGGCTCATACCTATAGCTCCTTTGTAGATGCTCCCAAGCATATAATCACAACATACCATTTTTCATCAACCACAGTAATTACCTCTCTCAATCCAACACATCATCCAAATATTATATAAATAAAATAATTAAAATATGATATAACATAATATAAATAAATATTTTAAATATAAATAATATAATAAAATATATAAATTATCATATTTAATTTACTGCACACGTTTAAGTCCATAAAAATCTTTAAAAGAAAAGAAAAGAAAAAAAAAAGAGTGCGAAGGTAGTGGTGGTGGCGGTGGGGTTTTCGAGTAGGGATCAAAGCCTAAGGTGCGTGGGGGCTTAAGGTTTGATGTGGTGGGATTTAGTGGGTTTAGCTTTAGCAATTAGCACACTATCGGGTATAATTTGTGGTTGCCATGGCAAAATGACAAGTCAAATCATGGAAAGTAAGATTGTGAAATGTCATCAGATCTCTCTCTGTTCCCAGTAGTTTCTTTCAGTTGCTTCATTACCCAATTGTCAATGCCCCATTGCAACTTGTCCTTTTCTATTCGATTTACATTTTTTTTTGCTGAATTTGAATGATAAATGAGATTAATTATAGTAAAATTAAGATTTTAATTAGATATTCATAAAATTAATTTTAATCAAATTAAAAATTAATTAATTATTATAATTATAAAATTAATTATTATCGTAATAAAATTATAATAATTATAAAGTTTTTGTTTGGATGTATAAATAAAGATGGTGATGAGGTGATCAGACGAATAATAATGGGGAAAGAAAGTTTTTATTAAGAACCCGAAATTTATTTTTGTTTATGTAGTCTTATTACTATCTAGCAAGTTTAGAGTTTAAAATTTAATATTTATAATTTTTTTTATCTTAAGATCTTATTTATATAAAAAATTTACTATTATAGATATTATATTAAATTTTTTTTATAATTAAAAATAATGTATTTAAACAAATTAAAACTTAAAAAATAATAGTAATTTTATTATCTTTTATATAATTTAATTTTATTTGATATTTTTAAAAGTTTTATTCATCCATAAATAGGTTTTTTTTATTAAAATAATATTAAAAATTTTTTATTTATGGTTTTAGCCCGTTTGAAGATTATTTACCGAAATAAGTCAATTTTGAAAATCTATTCAGAAATCGATATTTAAAATGCTGATTTCTTAACACGATAAAAATTATAATATTCAGTTGGAAAATCGCCCAATTAAATGGTGATATCTCAACATCTAAGTGAGAAATCACCATTTGATTAGACGATTTCTCAACTTAATTTATGAAAAATCGATAAATAAAATGACGATTTCTCAACCAACTGCAAAACCAACAAATAAATTGAGAAATCGCCAAGTAAAAAACGCTCAATCACATAACAATTTCTCAAATATATATCTTCTAATTTTTTTTAGTTGTACCCAACACACATAACATATATATACATATAGCTATATAAATTTTTGAAAGAATTTCAAAAAAAAAAAAAAACTAATCATTATTAAAAACGGGCAAAACCAAAAAAAATAATTATAAAGAAAGAAATGATAATTATTAAAATTATTATTAAAAATTATAATTACCTTTTTACCCTTAATCTTATTTTTTTCTTTTCTGTTACTCTTCTCTACGTTCTTAATGGAATCGACTCTTCCCATATATATAAAAATATATATAAATTATATATATTAAAATAGTATAAAATATAAAAAAATTATTTTTATTAATCTAGAGTTAATATTTAAAAAGTAATAAAAAATAAAAATATTTTATATTAAATCGTGATTTATTATTTACAAAAAATAAAAAATAAAAATCTTGAAATATATTTTATATTAAATCTTGAATTACTATTTAAAAATAATAAAAATTAAAAAATATTTTATATTAAATCTTGAATTAATATATTATATATAATATAAAATATTTTTAAAATTTTTTTAATCTATCGATTTTCTAAATTTTTTTTCCTGCAAATTATTTTGTAATTTTTTTTGCATCGATTAAGAAATCGACTTTTTTTTCACACAAATTGAGAAATCGGCCAATGAAGCACCAAAATATAAAATATTTTTTCTATTAAATTATTTTTAAATAGTAATTCAAGATTTAATTTAAAATATAATTCAAGATTTTTATTTTTTGTTATTTGGAAATGATAAATAGATTTAATATAAAAATTTTTTTTATTAGTTTTTAAATATTAACTCAAGATTAATAAAAATAATTTTTAATATTTTATTGTTTGTAAATACTATTTTAATAGATATAATTTTTATATATAATTTATATATTTAATATATAATTTTTATATATTTTTATATATATGGGAAGAGTCGGTTCGTTTAAGAACGTAGAGAAGTATGGGTAAAAAGGTAATTAAAATTTTTATTAATAATTTTAATAATTATTTCCTTCTTTATAATTATTTTTTGGTTTTGCTCTTTTTTAATAATTATTAGTTTAGTTTCTTTTTTGAAATTTTTCCAAAAATTTATAATTATATGTATATATGATTACTTAAGAAGTGCTGATTTCCCAATAATTCAAAAAAATAGAAGTTATACATTTGAGAAATTATAATAAATTTTGTTGAAAAATCGTCTAATCAAATGACGATATGTTGAGATATCACCATTGATTAGGCAATTTCCTAACTGAATTTTATAATTTTTATTTCATGTTGAGAAATCATCATTTTCAATGTTAATTTTTCAATAGATTTTCAAAATTGACCTATTTCGGCAAATAATTTTCAAACGGTCTAAAACTGTAAATAAAAAATTTTTAATATTATTTTAATAAAAAAGTGATCATAAATATTAATGTATATATATTAATTTAGTTGAAAATTCATCAATATATTAAATAATAAAATTTTGTTTTGCAGTTATATAAAATTATCATTTTAAACAAAAATATTCTTAAACAAAAAAATTGAAAAAAAATAAATCTTTAATCGAGCAACGAACTGGTAAGGACACTTGTTGGCAAAACCTTTTTATTAAAGAGGATTCAAGTTGAGCTTTCTCTCTATTTTTTTTTATTTTTTTATGAATTTGAGGACTTATAGATATGATAATTTGTGTATTTATATTTTTGTGTTATAATCATATTTGAAATTTAATATGTAATAATTCTTGCTATATAGATTTTAACATTTTTATCTTCATGTTATAATTATTTATTTCTATAATAATTATATTTTATGTTATATTTTAATTATTAAATATGATTTAATATTGTTTTAAATAAACTTAAAATATCCCTTAGGTGTGTATTGGACGGCTATTTTATATAAATATTACAAAATTTTCTTTTATTTCTTGATTTACGACGGTTTTCAAACTAATTCCCAAAATATGCTTTTTTTTTAATGTGTGCTAAGAACTCGCAATGGAAATAGGCGAATGGCGAGTTCTCGGAACTACTCAAAAATATTATAAAAAAGTAAAATTAACAAATAGTTATTAAATAATAGTGAGAGCGAAAAAAATAATTTTAAAGAAGGAAATGATACTTATTGAAATTATTAATAAAGAGATTAAAGTTACTTATCTACTTCTCTTTGATCTGCTGACCGACTCTCCCCCATATATATTTTATATAAATTATGTATAAATATATAAATTCTCTATGTGTCAGAAGGAATTTGATTTTTCATGCATCTGTTACATCTCTCGGGTTCCAAGAAATCTAATAGTCCTTAGTCAAATATTATTTGTCGTATCAGAAGAAATCTAATTCCTAATGCATTTGTCACATCTCTCGAGTTCTAAAAAATCTATTAGTCATTAGTTAAATATTACTTGTCGTGTCAGAAGAAATCTGATTCCCCATGCATCTATCACATCTCTCGGGCTCCAGGAAATCTATTAGTCATTAGTCAAATATTATCTATCGTGTTAGATGGAATTTGATTCTCCATGCACTTGTCACATCTCTTAGGTTCCAAGAAAGTTATTAGTTATTAGTTTAATATGATATAAGAACATGTTATACAAATGATAAGAATACAGATAAAAATAGAAATTATACAAGAATTGAACGTATATATTAGAGAAATGATAAAAATACATAGTACACAAATAATTGAGTCTGAAAGATGTGGCATTGCATGGGGTATCGAATTCCTTTGAAGATGATAGAAAAAAGAAGACTAATGCCTAATAAATTTCTTGGAACCCGAAAGATATAACAGATGCATGTCTTAGAACTTGAAAGATGTGATATTGCATGGAGTATCAGATTCCTTCTGACATGATAGAAAAAAAAAGACTAATGCCTAATAAATTTCTTGAAACCTGAAAGACGTGACATATGCATGTCTTAGAACTCAAAAGATATGATATTGCATGAGGTATCGAATTCCTTCTGACATGATAGAAAAAAAGACTAATGCCTAATAAATTTCTTGAAATCCCAAAGACGTGACAGATGCATGTTTTAGAACCTAAAAGATGTGACATATACATAGGGCATCGGATTCCTTCTGACATGATAAAAAAAAGAAGACTAATGCCTAATAAATTTCTTGAAACCCGAAAGATGTGATAGATGCATGTCTTGGAACCCGAAAGATATGACATTGCATAAGGTATCAGATTCTTTCTGACACGACAGAAAAAAATGACTAATTTATAGATTTTTGTTTTTACTCCATTATAGATACCTTAGTTCATTATTTCCATTTTTATTCACTTTTACTGTCATATTCTTTCTAATTTGTGTGAGATTTATTTATAGAGTTTATTGATAGTGCTTCTTTATTCTAGCCTTTGTTGTTTCCTACTAAATGTGAATTTAACAAGATTAGCAATAGATTTGTCGCATTTGTCTGCTTTGATAGACAAATTTTCAATAACAAAGAAGGTGTTACATTCTAAAGTGACCATCCAAAAAGTATTAGTGCTCAGGAAGACATCACAATAGAGGAATTGAAGGCCAAAATTCATACAAAAATCAAAGCTAGGAATAGAAAAAAAGTATCTAAGATCAAGTATAGGCTTCCTATTTTTATGGGGGAAGGATGTGTCTGATATAGAAGTTTCCCAGTTGAAGATGACGATGATGTGAGATGCATATTTGATGCCCATCAACAATTTTCTCATGTCGGCATAATTGAGTTATATGCTGAGCTAAAAGATGTTAATAATAATGGTGGGCCTTCAAATATCCATACTGTATGCAATGTACTATCACAAATGTCATGGCCCGAATGTTAACCTCCTTTTGATGCACAGATTATGATGAATAATTTTGTTGAATCCTTCTATTCTGTGCCACCAATAATTCTTACCATCGAAGATGATGCACCATACATCTCCATGATGACAGAGCCTCCAATTAGAGGTATTGAAATGGAAAGTAGAGGACCATGTTAATTCAATATTGATCTTGATCCGAATCAGTCATCTGGACCTCACTGTGAATATGTTGGAGACTTTAGTAAGCCAAAAGAGAATGCTGAATTTGATGACAGCGATGACAACAATGATTCTGACCTAGATGTCGTAGCTAACATCAATGTTCATCATTTGCCATCTATTATTAGAGGTAGTGGTCATTTTCGTCAGTTTGAGCCTACGTCCTATATGTGCACCCTCGATTTGGACGCAATGCACATGGCAAAATTTCTAGAATATGCTCATACCTTAGGTATGCAATCAACTGGGAATTCAATTACTGGTGATCTCTATCTTGGGATACAGTTTACTATGAAAGAGGCGGTGCTTTTAGCTATCAAGCACTAAAATATCAAGCACTCCGTAGATTATAGAGTTATTGAATCTACACTAACCAAGTATCACGGTAAGTGCAAAATGTATGGCATGGGGTGCAACTGGAGTATAAGGGCAACATTGATAGAAAAAAAACAAGTTTGGGAGATAGAAAATACAATGGCCTTTATACTTGTGCATCTAGATGAATTTCACAAGATTATATGAAATTAGATTATAACACAATTTGCTCATACATTTTATCTTTGGTCCAAGCGAATCCAGCCATTTCTATTTTAGTTTTGATCGTGGAGATACGGAATAGGTATGGATACATGACCTCTTATAAGAAAGCATGGATAGCAAAGCAGAAGGAAATTATTCGACTATTTGGCGATTAGGATAAATCCTACAAAGATCAACCAAAATAGTTAGGTGCAATGCAATAGTTTGCTCCTGGTACAATAATGAAATTATAGACCGTACCTGCATAAAACAGCCAACAATTGGTGCAAAGTAAGCGTATTTTCCATTGACTTTTTTGGACTTTCAAGTCTTGCATTGAAGGCTTTTCATTTTATAAGCCTATTGTGCAAATAGATGGTACATTCTTATATGAAAAATACCAAGAAACATTGCTTTTAGCTGTTGCATAAGATGGCAATCGAAACATTGTACCAATTGCCTTTGCAATTGTAGAGAGTGAAACAAAGGAAGCATAACCATTTTTTCTCCGTAATTTACGTAGATATGTTGTTACACAACCTGGTATTTGCTTGATTTCTGATCGACATAAATCCATCAAATCTGTCATCAGAAACTCAAGTAGTGCATGGAAACCTCCATATGCATATTCTATATATTGTATTCAGCATATTGTAGCTAATTTCATGAAGATATTTAATAATAAAAACTTGTCTCGATAGATTGTTAACATGGGTATATATTCATAATTATGATTATTTAATCTCTTACATTTCTCTAAATTTTTATTTTTATTAACAAGCTGTTTACAAGTTCTTAAATTAACATATGATTTTAACAGCGTACGAGTTGAGGTGGCCTCATTTTCAGTGATACTATAAAAATCTTCATGCAAAAAATGTAGAAGCGACCGATTGGATTGATAGGATCCCGAGGGAGAAATGGGCTCAATTATATGATAAAGGAAGAAGCTATGGACATATGATAATGAACCTAGCTGAATGTATAAATTCAGTGTTGAAGGAAACTCGTCATCTTCCTATTACTGCTTTAGTCTAAGTAACGTATTTTAGGTTTGCTAAACTATTTGCTAAAATAGAGAACAAGTAGATAGCAATGATGGAGGCAGGCTGCACATACTGCGAAACTGTCAATGATGTCAAGCAAGAAAATCGAAGGAAAGCTAACTCCCACCTTGTTCGTGGGTTTACGTGAGCAAATTAATCTTTCCTGGTTGAAGAGTTAGAAAACTCACAGGAAAGAGTTGTGGCTTCAAACTGCAAAGTTAATCTTAATGAGAGATGGTGTGACTGTGAAAAGTTTTAAGCACAAAGGTACCCTTATTCACATGTTGTCGCTGCTTATGCTCATGTTCATATAGATATCATGCTATATGTGAACAATGTCTATAGACTTGAGACTATATACAATGTCTATTGACATGAGTTTCAACCCATCGGGCATGAAGATTATTGGGCGAAATATAATGGTCCACAATTATATCTTAATCCAAAAATGTGGAGAGATCCTAAAGGTCGGCCAAAATCAAATCATATTCATAATGAAATGGATCTTAGGGAGAGATGCCAACCAAAGTGTTACGGATTTTGCAGGAATGAAGGTCATAACCGTAACAAATGTCCTTACAAAAATGGTACCTCGGGAGAGAGTTTGCACCAACGATAATGTAGTAAATGATTTCTTATTATAAAATTTTATACTTATATATAAATCGAAGTTATTTAAATTTTTATATCCAATTTTCAAATATTAGTATATTTATATCTATACTAAATTTAATATACTCACACAACATACTCAAAACTCATAATAACTTTAAACTATCAGCATATATCATTACTATCATATTAAAAATTAAAAATCTATAATATTTAT
>JAQSVH010005971.1:0-12272 GCA_029448705.1 Adansonia digitata | reverse complement strand
ATTAAATTACACTCCAAAGTTTATTGAGTCGATTTCACAAGTTTGTTTATCAAAATTTTAATTTATCAAATTTTTTTTGTGAAATCAATTCACCCCCTCTTGATTTCATTCACCACTTAAAGGTCTAACACTATTGAAGCTTAATTATATATGTCCAATTAGTCCCTCCATTAGCTTAACATAATTCCTTAATAGATGGTTATTGATTAGAATATTCACAGTCAAAAGATTCTTAATATGTTGAAGTGGTGTACGGATAAACCCCTTTTAAAAGTGTAGGCATTTTCTTTAATAAATATACAAAAGATAATTTCTCATTTGGTATTATTCATTTAGAATATATGTTATATTTGATTAAATTTATTCAGACAAGATTTAGTAGTTTAAATTAAGTATATTTATCTTCTAACTAATATAGGAATTAATTTAAATTAAATAGATATGAAAAATAAATTATTTTTATAAGTAATTTGATATATATATATAAAGTCTTATTTAAATATTTATGTATAAATTAAATATGTATAATATTTTAAATAAATTAAGAAAAATTTTTTATTTATTTTAATTTGAAATTAAAATTAATTATTTTACTATAGATAATTTTATTTTGATAATTAGTACATAATTATTCTACACTAGTAAAACTACCATGTTTTATTTCAAATTAGTATTGGAGTCATAGAAAATTATCAAGTTAAATAAAATTAACAGTTTAATCAGAATTAATTAGTATTCATATTAAATGGCTTAATCTCCTTAAAATAAATTAGGCAAAAATAATGTCCAAATACATTAAGGCTTGGCTGAATTTGAGAGCTAATACCCAACTAGGGTTGGTGACAGTAAAGGCTTTAAAGAATGGGTAAAACAACTAATTTAATTCGGAATTAGAATTAGGGCTACCTTGTCACCTTATATAAATAAGAGGCAGGTGCCTAGGGTTTCATATTAGACTTCGACACCACATTAAGGTTTCTAATTGCAACATCCCATGATTATAAACCTAATGGCACAAGGGGTTATTAAAGAGAATTAAGTCATATTAATCTAGAGTAGATAGAGACAAAGAGTGCCTATACACTCCAACCATCTAAGAATTAGATAATAATGGAAAAGTCTAGTTGGTTGAAGCTTTCAGATGGATCTACGAATTGTCGGATGGGATCTATAGATCTACATCTTAAGTAAATGATTATGGTGGTTTTATTGTATATAACAACATGATCTAGTACGATTTGATTTAAAAATTTTTAAAATTTTTCTATGCAAGTTGATTTTTTTCCTACACGCCAATCCACTAATGAATGCACCATGGCCTGATTATTATGATCACTTTTCAAGGCCACAAGCAACACAAGTGTCTTGCCTTTAATAGTGATCCACATAGATGCCTATTAGGGCTTTCATGAAATTTGATGGTTCTATGGTGTTAGCTAGAAAGCTTCTCATGCCAAAACTAAAAGATATATAGCCAAAATATTTAGATCTAAAGTGATCCGGGAATAATTTCTATGCCGTTGTGCTAAAAAGGAGAAAACAACTCCATAGGGAAATAGTCATTTTTCTTATATGTAGGGAAATGAATAAAATCCCAATTTTTCATTTTAATTGGTTCTTTTAGGCTAGAAAACTAGTTTTCCACCTTCGTTATGATCAGAGACAATTTTAGATCATGTACAAATCATGTTTGCACTTAATTCCCTTAGGGAAGTAGTTGGTTTCAGAGATACCAATAAATGGATCCAAAAATCACAATTCTTGATTTTGGTTGATTCCATTATGATAGAAAACTGATTTTCTACTTGTGTTGTGGTCAAAAATACTTTGAGATCACTGGAATACTAATCGATGCTTAAAAGGGCTTAAAAAAGTAAAAGGGTTGGTGTAATAAACTTTAGGGAGGTCTAAGGTTTTTTTGACAACCAACTTTTTCTCAAAAAGACTTAATGTTATATATATGGGCCTCATAGACTAGGTTTAGTTGGTTAATGAATTAACTAGGCCCATTAAACTAGCCCTAAGGTGGTGCTAACTTAAAGTGTTTCTTGTAGTGCAATTAAAACTATTTTAATTAACTTGTCCAAGATTGGGCCAAGGTCATAACTTATTAATACCTAATAGCACACCATAAATAGCTATTCCATGTAATAAGCAGGTTGCCAAGCCCATTACTAAGCCTAATTTAGAGTAGTTCACAACTAAACTCCTTTAACTTGTTAATTAAGACTTTTAGCTTAACACCTAAATTTATACGTTAGATAATTTGGTCCAAAATTAAATTTTCTAACCCAAGTAAAATAATTTTTACCTCATGTAAATGATATTAAATACTTAATTAAATAATTTATCAAATAATTATTTAATTTTTAAATACAATTATTTGGCCTTATTAAATATTATCCCTAAACCCTATCTATAATAGACATTATCTTGATAAGACATTCTTATATTTATTGCCATATTAAGAAATCTCTAATTAGATTTCATAAATCTAATTTATGTTTTAAATTATTCTTAAGTAAGCTAATTCAATTAAATCCTCTTCATTGTAGCTTTTATTTAATTAAGTTGTATTAATTAAATCCTGACTTCCAATAGATCATCTTATTATGTGTGACCAATTTGGCTTCCATCATAATAACAATAAATATAAGTGTATTTATATTTATAAACCAAGATTGGCATCTAGCAAGGCCTTTTAAGATACATTTCAATAACTAGCCTCTTAGTGTACTTTGATCCTTTCATTGGATATCTTGAAAAGACCATAAGCATAGTGCAGTGTCTACTTATGTATCAATCAATATTAGCTTCTGCAGCATTGGGTTAACCTCATGAAATTAGAGAAACAATTTCTCCTAAATTCATTATGCGTTGGCCAATAACTTTATCAAGTTAACCAAATCCAAGAACATATTTCCAATGTCACTTAATTAGTGAATCATTTCAGGGTCACTCATTCACTTCAGCCATGCCTAAAATCACCCTACCATAAGTATCCATCTGTTATGGACATATTCGTGATGAAATCAAATCATTACATTGCCTATAAAAGATGACCTAGTATCACAAATCTAAGGATAATATACACACTAGTACATGAAAACATATTCCATAGATACTTGAGTGACTTATACCTAATGAAGTTCTCATATATGCCTTGTTTAGTAAACTTGTTTCCACAAAATAAGCACTCATTTGATATCCCCAAGTATCTCTACACCTTAACTTCTTGAAATCAAAGAGTTTTAGTATTAAATGCATAGACGCTTAGCATGGTAGTCATTGTGCATTATCAATAACCTGACTTGAAAATATGGTAACTAGGAATAGTTTTTTAAAGCATAGCTCTGATGCCTAAGGATCTCATCGTTGTAACTCATTGCTAACTTTGCAAGGTTATTGTGTTTCATGGGCTTTATGTAATTGGTGTTTGCATGATTGTCAATTATGCCACTAAGATAAAGGAAAGCCTTGAACCACTAACATAAGTGATCAATTTGTATTATTAACTTATATACGTCTCATCTAAGTCAATTGGCTCTAAGGCATTGACTAAAACTAGAAGTGTCCTATAGAAAGTCCCTAGTTGCTCACATTAAAGCTTTCAAGTTGAATTAAATAAAAAAGACTTTTAATCTTATTTTCAAAATTGTGATTTCTTCAATTTAGAAAGGTTACAATTTTTGTAGTTTCTTTTAAATGGAGTCAATTAATTTTTAAAATTAAATGTTTTTATGGAATTTTCCTTTTATAAGTGGTTTTAGCTCTTAATTAGTTGTAAATTCGAGTTTGTCCTGATAATAGTCTTAGGATACATATTTCTATTTTTTAGTGATATATGCTTGATTTTAAATGAATAAAAGGGGGATTATGGTAGAATACATACGATTGTAGCCAAGGAAAATGAAATTCAAAGACACCTGATTAGTTTGTACCAAGTTTTGGGCATCATGAAATGGATCAAGTTCTTTCTTATGGTGTAACCGACTCTTGAGGCCAACTTTATAGATTTTTGGCATACGCAAATTGCAAAATCATTCCTTTAGAGCTTCGTAACTCTTTAGTGAATCGTTTTAATAGGTGACCGATCACACATAGCCAAAAAAATAGTGATGACTCTTTAACCTGGTCACTCTTCTATTTTGGTATGAAAGATTTAGATGAGCAATTCTTTCTAACTGACTGGGGCTCTACGATGATTTAAAGTGTTATCTTCTCTAATATGTTAAGGTTCGTATCTCGATATATTACTATAGCTTCTTGCTGACTCCAATGGTGACATTAAAGAGTCGAGCTTTAGACTAGTCATACATTATCCAAGTTTTGATTTTTCTTGATTTTAGTTGATGTTCGATAATAATCCCTTAGTATTTATTGTTGTATTGATTGATTGATTATTACGATATTGTTATGTGCACTAGCCATGTTGCAATTGTTAAATAAAAATCTAATGTTGTGCTTGCTTATATTGCTTATAAAAAAATAAGCAACATGATTGCTATATGTATCTCGAATGATAAAGTAAGATCTAATTTTAAAGCTTTTCCTAGAATACATTGTACTAGCATATGCATTAGACCCCTTGCAATGTACCATGCCAAGAGAGATTTAGGACCCATTTTAGAACATTTGGGGTTCTCAATTAATCACGTGATTAAAAATCTGTTTTGTCAGTCAAAGCCCTTGAGGTTTATTGCTCTTGTTTTCATGATTCATCCTATGAACATGAGCAACTTACTCATCTTAATTGAAGTCATTTCACCAAGCTTGTGATGGGCTTAGGTTCAAGGTGCCTCAACTATTTTTACTAGGCAAGAGAAACGATTTTAGGACTACGTGCCTTAAAGATAATCTTAAATATACATATAATTAGCCATAAGAGCCAAATTCAATTAACTATATCTAGAAATCTAAAAAACCCAAAGCTTAGGTATAATCAAACCTTTCTTGTTTTATTTATTTGAGTCTAGAGTAGTATTGAATAAACTTTTTCACTCAAGATATTTATCATCTCATCGATAGAAGTTTATATTTACATTTGATTATAAGTCACCATTTGGCTACTACATTAGTGGTTAAAACATGTTTGGAAAATAAAATTGAGCTGAGATGAATGAACACATCAAAGTTTTGCATAATGAATGTTATAATGTCAAACGTTTAAACGTACCATTATGTTATCAAATTTATGTATACTGATGACATGAGAAAAATGTCCTAGAATTTGGTGCCCTAAATTAGGACCGTGTATCGATGGGGCTAGTCTTTTAGAGTCTGGTTATAAGTTACATCCCTAATATGAAAATAAAAGTTTTCGTTTAATCCCAAGAGGCTTTGAAGCCCAAGAATGAAATTTTGATAGAATTTTGAATATTTGAGCTAATTTGTATATGACTAATCCATGATTTTGTTTGCCTTGTTTATTTGTTTTGCATGAATTTTTGCATCATCATTATCACATCCAAAGGCTATTGATATAAAAAAGATGGTGTCCATTCTAATGCTCATTTGATATAAGGGAACATATAGTCTTGATAAAGGAAAAGTACTTTACAGTGAATGATTGGTTGGAAGGGATTCAAAAGCAACATAGGATAATTTGAAAGTCAGGTATGTATCATCATTTCTGGTTTGAGTCAGTATTGAGTTTTAGCATAAAGACTTTTTAGATTTATGGGCAATATGGGATTAATGGGCAGTATCGAGAAAGATCAGTTCACTCAAAAGTATGGAGATATAACACTATTGGTTAAGGTTAAGATAAATGAGGGATTACTTTGAGCTATAACATAGTTTTGGAATCTGCAGTATAATGCTTTCCTTCTAATGAGATGAATATAGTCCTGAAATTAAAGAGTAAACAACTTTATTGAATATGGAACATGTTATTCTCGATGAGGCCTACATTAAGAAGCCTAGTCCACCGATACAGAAGAGACAATTAGCTAGTATTATCGAAGCATTTGAGGGTCATATTAGGGCATATATGGTTCAAAAGGCCTAAAGCAATTGTACATCATGGCACTAGCTATGAGATTTATGGATGATTGCCTAGATTGGAAAAAAAAGATATATTTGCATTGGCTATTTATGAATTAGTGGTATTCCTTATGAATTTAGGGTTTATTAATATAGTAGTGGTCAATTTCATTGATCAATTTAGGAATAACATTTTCCCAACTATGGTGATTCTAACCGAGATGGTACAGTCCTAAAATTTTTGTAAGGGGAAACCCAGGAGCAAATTGCTCGAGTATGCACCGTTATTACAAATTTGTATTCATAGTCACTTCCTTAAAGATGTGAAAGCTAATATCTGAATATGTGTTGGCTCATTCTCACTTATTATTGAGTTCCTTGGGAAGGATTTGCAAAAAGATTACGCTACGAATCAGTAAGTGTCAGATTTTCAGAGCTTGAAAAAGGACAATGTTACATGGAAAGCATCGTGCATGTTCTTTCAGGCTATGCTGTGTCAATGTAGTCCCTGACATTGGATCCCTTTACTAGGTATCTTGAATTGTATTGGTTATGCTCTTTTTCTAGTTTAAAGCTAATTTGGATCATGACAGTTTATTCCTCTAACTCATGATCTTATTGAGTTTAATTTTGCATATGGTGGAAATGACTATGTAAAGAGAATACGAACCATGACTAATGAATGGAGAGAGACCTATCACATACAGTTGGCTCGATATTGGGATAATATGACATTGGCTTATGAAGTTTGGAGAGATAATCGAGTTAATGACACTATAATATTAGTGGATAAGGATGTGATTTCACCAATACAAGAGTCATTATCCAAGTCTAAATTATTGAAAAAGAATTTAAGTCAGAGCAGGCAGCATTCTTAGCAGAGATAGCTCAATTGGAAGCTGAAATGAGCAGTTAAGTATGATTAAGCATATGTGAACAGTAATTAAAAGAAATTAGTAAGAGAAAGAATAATGCCAAGCGAGGAATAGAGGAACTATATGAAGATTAACAAAAGACTCAAGTTTGCTCTAAAAAGTGGTAGGGTCGTAAGACAACTGAAGAATGGTAGCATCAAGTGTCATAGCTAAATAAAAAGGTGGACTCATAGAGAGGTAAAGCCAAAAAGAGTGCAAAAGAGGTACTCAAGCTTTTTGGCTAGGTTGTTAGCGAGCTAAAAGAAAAATAACTATGCTCTTGCTCGGCTATAGGTTCAAAATAATATCAAGATGGAACTTGGATCTCCATCAATGCCTAAAGAAGGGTAGAAATAGAGCATTGTACCAATGGATGGATAAATTAGAAATGGCTTTATTTCTTGTCAAAAGATGTAATTCAAACAAGTTTTGTACTGAATAGATACATAAACTTAATTTTCTTGATGTAATAACTGCTTTGGATGTTGATGGAAATTTGCTATTGGAGTTGTTACCTTAGTTGCCATCAACATGTTTGCATTCATGTCATTGCATTCATCATAACACATTTTTTTCGTATATATGTGTACATTGGCATCCATGTCATAGTATGCATAATAATCATGATACAAGATTCGAAATCTACTGTCATTCTTTAAAGGAAAAAATTGCAAACATGAGGAAAAGTATGAAGGTAACTATTCTTAAAAGATACAAGATTCAATCCCAACTTAGAAATATGGAAAAGGATGCAACAACTAAGATGGCCAAATGAAGGAAGCATAAGAAAGAAAGATAAAGGGTTGAGAGAAACTTAGGTTATAGTTGGCCAAGATCATAAAGATCATAAGGTTAGCTACCAAAAAGAACGAGCAAGTTGGGGGCTTAAGTTCTAAAACTAGAGATGTTGGTCTTAAAGGAAAATCTAATATGCCTATGAATACTGCATGGATAGACAATGCAGTGCCTGTAGTTAAAGTGTGTCAAACCTTACCTCTGTTGAAATCGCTCCTATGGTACATAAGGCATCTTGAAGCTGCAATGCCACAGGTGAATTTTTATAAGGCGTTGAATTTGGATAGACTCTAGCAAAACCATTAGTTTTTGATAAGTCTGCCAAGTTATAAGGGTTTATGATAGAAGTATCTAAGCATGCTGTCAAAGGGCATGTGCAGTTGCATGTCATAAAGAAGAGACTAAGAGCTATAAAAAATATAGATAAATTCAGAGTGGTGGATGTTAAAGAACTAGGCTTGGTATTTGGTTGGTAATTTCTCCAAAATTCAAGACACTAGATTTTAAAAAGTTTAATGGTACTACATGTATACTTGCTCACATTAAAATGCATTACCCTAAAATGGTAGGCTATGAAAACAATAAGAATTATTGATCTATTGCTTCTAAGATAGCTTAACTTGTGTTGCCACTCAATGGTATGTAGGGTTAGATAAAACCAAGATTTAGACATGGTCAGATCTACCTCAGGCTTTCTTGGAATGATATAACAGAATGGACACTAAAAAAGATGTCATTGCAGAACATGGATAAGAAGTCTAATAAGAGCTTTAGGTAGTACTCTCAAAAATAGAGGGACAAGGCTCCATAGATGATTCATCTTTTAATGAAGATAGGGATGATGATTATATTCACTAGTACTTTAAAAGCTTTACTTTTTGAAGGTTTGGTTAGTGATGCCACAAAAAATTTTACAAATATGGTGTTTATTTAGAGAAATGATTGAGAATGCTATTAAGAGCAACAAGATGTTAAATGGTGAATTTTTAATAAGAAACCAACTTTAGTGAAAAAAAAAAAAAAGAAAACCATACTACTTGTAGTATTTGGGCCAAGCTTAAGTTCTTACAATTTTGTTCCCCAACCTATATATATAGCTACTTATAACTTGACATATATGCACCTATAATGTACCAATCATAGTACCCAAAATGTTTAGAATCCTATGACTAATCCTAGACTCATTAGGCCAGCATACAACAAATAATAGTTCAACCTTATGTCGATGTCTTATCGTGATTTGTACCCAAGGTTGCTCTACGGATAATTGATAGCACCAATCTATGATACACTTTCATAACCTTTTTATCCAAAATTGTGCAATGTTAATGCTACATGTAAGTATCATTAGGGTGCATAGGGCTATTTGATAGAAAATTGTTTGGCATTTAAGAAAAGGATTAAAGGTTTTATTGATGATGGCAAGCTAAAGCCTAGTTTTAATGTTGTTGAAAACCAATTACCTAATTAAACTAAGACTAACATGACTGTGGTGATGGTGGAGAAACCACACAGGGTTAAGATAAGAGTAGTAAGGTGAAAGCTTCTCTAAAAATGATCTAGGAAACTCTGGTAAAAGCAAAGCTGATCCTAGAAAAGTTAATCTTAGTGAGTGGTTTGGAGAAGTATTGCTAGTTTCTTGGTATGGATGGACATGAGGTGCAAGGGTATGATGATTATAGACTATTATTTAGAAACTGATGGACAATGAAAAGATAGAATCCTATAAGGAATTGCATGAACCAAAAGTTAAATCAGTAAACATGGTCTATGAAGGGTTTACAATAGTTTAATATAGAGTTGGTAAACCAATTGTTATTTACTACTTTACTGCTAGTGCTATAACTATGAAACCTATTCCACAAGTAGTCATTAAGGTCCCCACACCATTTTGATACAAAAGTGATAAATCACTTCCATGGAAGTATGAATTTGAAACTGTGATAGTTGGAGAATCGAGTCCTTGACAGATGCCATGATAGGAATAAATCATGTCAGTAGGCGTAGGAGATGCTATGCTTTACCTATTATTGAAAAGGGAAAATTAATTGTCTATGAAGAGATTAGTGATAGACCTAAAGTGGTAATAGAGACTGTTTTTGGGGAAATGCAGGAGCCAGTGAAATAGTGAGAAGTTGAAGAGTTCTTGAAGTTTATTAAGCATAATGAGTATAGCATTATGAAGCAGTTGAATAAATACCCTACTAAGATATCGATGATATCTTTATTGTTGAACTCAAAGCCACATAGAAAGGCTCTATTGAAGGTCATTAATTAAGCATATGTGTGCATAATAATTCTGTGGAAAAATAGGTCAGCTAACTAACAACATATTGGTTAATAACTTTATATCATTTAGTGATCATAAGATCCTATCAAGAGGGAGAGACAGTGTGAAAACTCTTCATATTACTGCTAACCATAAAGGATATACCTTGCAAAAGATGTTAATTAATAATGGTTTTACACTAAATGTGCTACCCTTAGTCATTTTGTAGAGAATTCCAGTTGATGGACATTGAAATTTCATAAAACTATAATTGGGTAAGTCTCAGATCAATTTTGCAAGGGTAATTTCCTTATCTTTGCACCAAAAATTAAAATTTATTATGGATGGTAAGGTCATGGTGAAGCATATATCATGACCATCATATCTACTGATGCACCTTACATAGATCATGATAAAGATATTCCTAATCCTTCTTTCCAATGCTTTGAGTCTATGAATTTCACGCTTGTAAGAGAAGGATTGTTGATTATTTAGCCCTATCTATCTCCTAATATAAATTGGGGTTAAAATTAATTATCAAAAAGGCTACCGAGCTATCAAAAAAAAATTAGGAAAGCATCTACAGGGAAAAACTAGGGCCTTGAAAGTGGGCAATCAAACTAGAAAGAATGGGTTAGCATATAAACCAAATACTGGTTAGAAGAAAGAATTAGCTAAGAATGCTAGAAATAGAAAAACGACAAAAAAATGGACCTTGAGCTAAAAATGGATGATAAAACTTATGTTGCTCTTTCAAACATCTTTCATTATTGGGTTCTCTAAAGTCGACAAGAGAAGCCATATAGGAGAGGTCTTGGTTCTAGTGAGGGAGGCCTTTGAAAGCTTTTATCTTTCTATTGGCAATAAGGCAAAAGATCTTGGAGTGAGGTATTCTCTTTGCTTGTGATCACCAGATTTTGGATGATATTAAGATCTTTATAGCTTATAAGTCTTTCCTTTGAAAAATATTAAAAACTCTACCCTAAATGTTGAGTCATAACAACATCTAAACGTATTCTGTATAGGCTCATTTTATTGGTCATTGTTAAATAGATAACATGCATGATGCATTTTCATGTCCATGTGTCATTATTTGATTATGAATGCTTTATTTCCTGAATTAATTATCTTATCTTTTCTTGAGGAAACCAATATTCTTGATATTCTAATATATCTTGATTTGAAATATCTTAATATATATGCATCCAAAGCTTCAATGCCTAAACCTTTCTTAAGTATTTTGACAAAAGAATTATGAAAAAATGGATTGACTCTTTGAGGCCTATTCTGATACATCATTTCATAAGGATGAAGTAAATTCTAATAAAAATTCTAAAAATTATGATTTGCCCTTGGGTTTAGTAAGACTGACCAAACAAGAGGAGAGACAAATCACGCTTCATTTGGAATCTTTAGAGATAGTGAACTTGGGATTAAAGAGTGTACAAAAGAGGTCAAAATTAGGACTGTGATATCCCAATCCCTCTGGAAGAGTTGATTGCCCTCTTGAAGGAGTTTAAAGATGTATTCGCTTGTTCATACTAGGATTTAGTAGTGTATAGGCTTTTGTTGAAACCAGGGTGTAAACCAATGCAATAGAAGTTGAAAAGGATGAAGCTGGTTATGCTTGTAAAAATAAAAGAAAAGGTGAAAAAGCAAATGGATTTTGGGTTCCTAGAAGTGGCTAAGTATCCCAAATGGGTGGCAAAAATTTTCTTTGTCCTGAAAAAAGTGGAAAAGTGCACATGTGCATGGATTACCTAGACTTGAACAAACCAAGCCTTAAGGATTATTTTTTGTTATCCCATATAGATACATTGGTTGATAGTACAGTGAAGAATTCTTTGTTTTCCCTCATAACTGGCTTTTCTAGTTATAACTAGATTAAGATGGTGCCAAAGGACTTGAAGAAAACACATTTGTGACCTTGTGGGGTATGTTTTACTATAAAGTGATGTAATTTATTTTGAAAAAATGACGGGGCAACAAACCAAAGAGCCACAATGGCTTTTTTTCATGACATGATACAAAAAGAGATAAAAGTGTATACTAATGATATGATTGCTAAGTTCGCTAAAGAAAATGGGCATTTTGGAAACCTTGAAAAGTTATTTAAAAGGTTAAGGAAGTTCTAATTTAAGCTCAATTCGACTAAGTGTACTTTTGCCATCACCTTCAAGAAATTGTTGGGCTTTATGGTTAATGAAAAGAGAATAAAAATGGATTCTGCCAAGGTTAAAGCTATTTGAGACTTGCCAACTCCTTAAATGCAAAATGAGGTGTAAAGTTTCCTTAGGAGATTGAACTAC
>JAQSVH010005960.1:0-12272 GCA_029448705.1 Adansonia digitata | reverse complement strand
TTAAACACAAACTAATTAAGCTTAAGTTTTAGTTATATCAAAACTAATGATTAATTCAAAGCTAATATAGCTAACATACTCTATAACAGAATAGTGTAGCAAAAAGAAGAAACATAATCTTATTGGATATGGTATGGTCCATGATGAGTTGTTCGATATTCCTAATATCCTTTTAGGGATATGCACTTCAAACAACATGTTACATTCTAAACTAGGTTCCGAGTAAGTTAGTTCATAAAACTCCATACAAGTTGTAGAAGGGCAAGAAATCTCCCTTAGACATATGAGAAAATAAGAGTTCCTGGCACATATATTAGATAAGGAAGCAAAGAAGTTAGAATCTCATTCAGAATTATGTGTATTTGAAGGGTATCCTAAGGAAACAAAGAAAGGACTATTTTATAACTCGAAAGAACAAAACATCGTTGTATCAACCCATGTAACATTCTTTGAGGAAAGATTCATGAATAACTTTGAGCCTTAAAGTAAAGAGGTGCTTAAGGAACTATCAGGAAATAAAGTTGCTCCATAGATTTTGGTCTTAGATTGTATTCTAAGTTCCAAAGAAAGACATGCAAACAAGCAATCACCTGGGGAGTTTTGTCATAGTGGAAGGGTTTCTAAGAAACCTAATTTCTTTATGTATGATGGTGAGATTTATCAATTTAAGGCCATGGAACATGAAGATGATCTAGTCACCTATGATGAAGCTATGAGTGATGTTGATTGTAAGCTCTAGCAAAAGGCTATGAATACTTAGATGGATTTAGTGCAATCCAATTTGGTCTGAGAGCTTGTAGACCTTCTTGAAGGGGTAAAACCTATAAGGTGTAAGTGGGTTAATAAGAGAAAAAGGAATACTAAAGGAAAATTGAAACCTTAAAGCTAGACTATTAGTAAAAGAATATATGTAAAAGGCTATGTCAACTATGACAAAACCTTTTTGTCTATTATGATTCTATAGTCCAGTCGCATTTTTCTATCATTATTATGGCTCTCAATTATGATATTTGGCAAATGGACACCATGATTGCACTCCTGAATAGCCATCTTGATGAGAGCATCTATATGATGCAACCAGACGAGTTTGCAGTAAAAGGCTAAGAAGTGAAAGTTTGCAAGTTGCTTAGATCCATTTATGGATTAAAACAAACCTTACACTCATGGAACTAAAGATTTGACCAAGCAATCAAGGTCTTTGCATTTGAGCAAAACATGGATGAACTTTGTTTTTATAAATGTATTAAAGAGGGTAAAGTAGTCTTTCTAGTCTTATATATTGATGACATACTACTCATTGGGAATGATGTAGAGAACTTGTCATCTGTCAAACTATGGTGGTTGTATTAGTTTGACATGAAGGATATAGGGGAAGCTAATTATGTTCTAGGCATTCGTCTCTTTAAGGATCGAAAGAATAGGATGATAGTTTTATACCAAACTTCATACGTTGAAAAAATTATTGAAAGGTATGCAATGCAAGATGCTACGAAAGGTTCATAATCCTTTATGGTAGGATTCATGCTTTCAGTGGATGATTGCCCTAAGATATCTGAAGGAAGGGAGTACATGAAAAAAGTCCTTTATGTATCCGCTGTGGGTGGTTTCATGTACACTATGCTTTGCACATGACCAGATATCTGTTATGCGGTTGGTATTATAAGTCGATATCAGTCGAACCCTGGTAACAAGCATTGGCAAGCCATGAAGCATATACTCCAGTATCTTAAGAGAATGAGGAACTATATGTTGGTATATTCTAGAAGGGACCTAAAACCTATGGGATATATGGATTCAAACTTCCAAACTTGTAAGGATGCTAGGAAATCAACTTCTAGGCATGTACTTGTATGAAGAGCAAGCTTTATTGTGTAGAGGAGTGTAAACATACTTATACAGCTGACTCCATAATGAAAGCTAAATATGTGGTTGCATGTGAAGCATCTAACGAGGTGACTTGGCTTTGCAAGTTCCTTAGAGACATTAAGGTGATTCCTAGTATGGATAGACCTATTACACTTTATTGTGATAATAGTGCGATAATAACAAATGTCGAGGAATCTAGACACCATAAAAAGACATAACATATGGACAAGAAATACCACATTATAAGAGAGTTAGTGATGGAAGGAGTTGTTGATGTATGCAAAATTGCATCTAAAGACAGCCTTTTTTATCCTTTTACTAAAACTCTAGTGGCTAAGAGTTTTGAAAGGCATGTTGAGTGTATGAGGATGTGAGATATGACTAATTTACTCCCTTAAGGTATGTAAGAGATTGTTAGGAATGCTTTAAGAATGAAAGACATTTTGATGTATTTCATAAAATTGAATTGACGATTTATATACTTTTATATTCGAGTTAACATTATATCATTGCTATTCTACGCTCATTTAGATTTATATGTTAAAGTAAATTAAGCAGATATGGCTCGTTGACTATTTGTACTGTTAGAATGTTGCATATCATAGATTTATATACAGGAAGGGCAATTTTCTAAGGTAAGTAGTCTAAATTAGTAGTCCATAGTCTATAGGGTTAGTGTGAGCAATTAACTCATGTTAAGACTTTTATGTCATCTAAATCCAGTTAGGGAGATGGCTTGTCTTAGTCATCTAGAGCAGTTTGACTCCTAAGTAGAGACATAGATATAGTACCTAGAATTATGATATATTGGATTGGACTAAAGTGCAATTAGTCCATTAATTAGTCTATTTACATGGATTAATTCACTTTTGACATTCATTATATAATTACCTTAATCCTGATTAAGTAATTGACTCTATGTGTATAACTTATATGCTTTGACATTCCAAAGGCTAAAGTGTCTCAAAGTAGTAAGCCATTAGATTGGTTCATTGGTTATATGACATACTTAATGAAAGCTTTACTTATAGATACAGAATCATAGCTCCCTTAAAGAGTTAAGGTTATCCTCTTGAAAGACATTATATGATATAATGAAAATAGATGAGGCCTCGATCATTTATATGTCAAGTGATAAATTGTTTACATGTGGTAAGCAATCATTTTCACATGGAGAATTTAATGAAACTTTAAGATAAAGTGATCATATAACTATATTACACAAATGACAAAGTTATTGGACTAAAAGGCTATTTATAAAGCTTATGTAATACTGTATACAATTGGGAATGCAACCTCAGATCTTTAATGGTATGACTCTGAGGTTTATAATAATGTGATTAATTATTTGACATAAAATAATTAATACATAAATCATTGAAGCCTAATTATATATGTCTAATTGGTCCTTCCTGTAGCTTAATATAATTCTTTAAAGGTTAGTTATTGATCAGAATATCCGAAGACAGAAGATTCTTAATATGGTGAAGTGGTATGCCAGATTTGCTCACTTCAAAAGTGTGGGCATTTTCTACAGTAAATAAATGAAAATCATTTTTGGTATTATTTATTTAGAATATATATTTAATTTAATTAAATATTTATTAAGACAAAAATCATTAATTTAAATTAATTATAGTTATCTTTTGATTAATGTCTTAAACCTTAAACCCTAAACCCTAAAGCTTATATGATTAATGTCCAATGTTGAGGGTAATAAGAACTTTTGGAAAGGGTGGATAATTTCGATAAAGTTAGTGATCATCTTTAGGAGCAGAATTACCTTGCAAAGTTTTTTACCCATATCTTTCATATTCTTTCCCTAGGTTATCCTAGAAAAAAACCCTTATCATGGAGATAGATAACTAGGATGACTTTTTCTCATGTTGCTTAAAAGTTAAATAGTTAAAAAGACACACTTGTAAGATTTAGATTGGTAATTCGATATATGTTAAGATTGTGTTAGGCCCTTAAGACTCCTAAGCCTCTTTAGACAACCCCATACTGCAAACTCTATGACATTTTCCCTAAATCTTTGACTTAAGAAAAACATGACCCAAAACATTCTCCTTTTATCCTTGAAGCCAATCTTTTTAGCCCACTTGAAAAGTACAGTATGAGACTCGAATAGGTTTTCCATAATGGTTTGAGCCTTTCTTATATAGTTAACTGAAAACCCAAGTTCATTAATAGCTAGGACAAATCAATAATTTTATTGGGTACGTTGATGAATATAAAGAGAAAAGGTGAATTAAGGCATGCTTTTGGAAAAAAAATGAAAATTGAATATGACATCATGTGATTATGTTTTTGAATGAACTTTTTTTAAGGAATGACTCTTTAGCTCAGATAGTTACATTTGAGATGAAAATAGTCATCTTTTATCATCATTTCATAAATTAGAAAATTATTCCCCTTACTAACCCTGTTGAGCCTAATGAATTCATCTTTTGGTACCCCTATCAAGGATCACCCTTCGAATTGAAGGCAAAGAAGAAAAAGGTCTTTTTAAGAAATATAGGGCAGAAATGTTATTCTACAATAATGAAAATTTCAAACATTAAGGGACAAATGCAAATTGTACGAAGTTTTTGAAATCTAGGATTCCTTCTGTGAAAAGATAAAGAAAGCTACGAATGAATAAGAAAATGCAAGTAAAACAATGTAAAAAACAAGCAAAAACAAAATCAAGAAAAATGGAACAAAAGATTAGAAAACAAAGACATGCAATGATCGAAAAGTAGAAAGGACAAAAACCTTTATGGAAAGAAATGATCCTTGATTCGATCACCCGCAAACATTGAATTTAGGCTTGCATACCTTTTTTTTCTAAAGATTGAACCTTGGCCTACACTATGGACTTTAAAAAGTCCATTTCGATCAAGCGTGGTTATTTGAACTGATGAGTCCATTCTACAAGAAATTATTTTTATAGAAGGATTTTAAGTCTTCTTAAAAAGCATGATGAAGAAACCAATTAAAAAAGAAATAAAAATGAAAAGAATGAGGCTTTGGGGTGAAAACTTAATAAGGGGTAGTTTAGAGCAAATAAGAGAACTCTAAAGCCACCTCCAATGTTACCCAAATAGCCATAAATTGAAAAATTACCTTTGCTAACCAAAAGTGAAATTTCCAAAATCTTGGGATGTCTATGCTATTCAAGAATCAAGACAAGAGGTTAAACTTGGATGCACCTATCCAAATCCTTTCAAGATTTAGGCTCATTAACTAAGACCAATACCTACCAAAAGGACCTTTGAAAATAATGTTTTAAGAATTAGGGTAACTAGCTAAAAGTACCTATCAAGCTATCTCATATAAAGACTGAGAAAGCTTTGTAATAGGATTGTTTGCCTTTCAAGGATTTTGAACAGAGGAGCACTAGTTTTTTGCTCTTGATCAAGTTGCAAAATTTTTAGCATTTGACCATTTTGTATCAATTCTTAACCTTGCTATGTCAACCATTCAAAACCCTAACATTTTGGGTTAACTTTGATCATAATTTTTCAACATATTTGAACCATCAACATTGTTGCACCAATAGGTAGAATTTTTTGCACCAAACCACCCAAACCTTCGAAAATGGTTGACTCTTGCCTTATGCAACTGTCCCTAATGGTGATCACAAATTATCAAAAGCTTTAACATTACTTATTTTAAGGACATGCAAATGATAACATATTGCCTTCAATGCTAAAAGAAAATTTGTCTGGGCAAGTTGTGTCTGATTTCCTTGCTACCATAGCGAGGTAATTCTTGGCACATGAGATATAACGCACCTTGAACTAAAAACAAAACTCTTATAGCATATAACCATGAGAGCTCAATCCTAATTTGATGAACACTAAACTTGTGTGTTGTTGTTTTCTTAGAAAAACACTAGAATTTTGAAGACTTTAGAAATTAAAAGAGCAAGAATCCTTTTTAGGGCAATGAAAAGCCAAAGTTCAATATCATCATAGAGAGATGCGACATCTACTTTCACCAACAAGGATACCCCTAAAGGAAAATAAATCTGCAAACCACTCTTTTGTAAGGTTAAAAGATGTCGAGAGATAGAAGATAGATACAAACCTCGATCTGGTCTCAAAACTTCTGAACAAATGGTAGGGTAATATAAAGAGAATTCGTGCTAACAAATAAAATGAAAAGGGAGACAATCTATCCTCTTAACTAATCTTTATGTGACATGAAATAGTTCATTTACCAAATACCATTGTGCATTTGCATGAAAAGATAATTAACACATGCATCATCTTAAGAAGCATTAGTATCATGCTAATAACTACATCATTTAAGTACATCATATGCATCATATATAAGTTTTCATGTGAGAAAATCTTATAGGATACCTTTTTCTTAATGATTAGGCTAGTTCTAGTGAAATCTACCCATATTGAGTAAAGCCCAATGTAACTAGTATGCTTGTTGTAGTGAAATTGGCCCATATCAAGTCAAACCCAATCGAGCTAGTAAGCTAGTTCTAGTTTAATTTGCCCATATTGAGAGAAAAGCCTAATGTAGCTAGCCATGTGGTAAGTGTAGTAAGGTTGGCCTTGATAAAAAAATCTAAACCTAATGAAGTTGGTAGGCTAGTTCTACCTAAATTGACTTGTACAAAGAGTGAAGCCTGCTATAACTAGTCATGTGGTAAGCCCAGTAAAGTTAGACCATATAAACAAAAAATACAAGCCCAATGAAGCTGATAGGCTAGTTCTAGCTAATTAGCCTGTACAGAGAGTAAAGTGCAAATTAGCCATATGGCCAATAAAGTTGGCCTTTATCAAAAAAAAAAAAAATCCAAGCCTAATGAATCTAGTAGGCTACTTCACCAAAAGTAAAGCCTAATATAGCTGACAATGCGATAAGCATAGTAAAGGTGCCCCTATAAAAATCCAAGTCCAATGATGCTGGTAGGTTAGTTCCAAATAATTGACCCATACTGATAGAAAAGCCTAATGTAGTTGGTTATGCTATAAGCTAGTAAAGTTGGCTCTTATCCAAAAATCCAAGCCTAACAAAGCTTGTAGAATAGTTCTAACTAAATTGGCTAGTACCAAGAGAAAAACCTAATGTAGTCAGCCATTTGGTAAGCCTAGTAATGTTTTCCTCTATAAAAAATCCAAGTCCAATGATGCTAGTAGGCTAGTTCTAGCTAAAGTAAAGCCAAAGGTAGTTGGCTGTATGGCAAGATAAATGAAGTTAACTTATATTGAGAGTAAGCCTAATGATGATGGTAGGTTAGATATGGCTAATTAGCCTTTATCAAGGGTAAGCCTAATAATGTTGTAGGCTAGTTCAGGCTAATTGGCTTGTTGCAACATGGCCCGATATGAATCCTGACCAGTCCGACTTAAAATAGCGGTTGTACCCTTTGTTTCTATATATATCTATATATCATTATTTTCTTTTATTTTTTATATTTTTAAGGGCCATATTATTGTTAATATTATTTTTATTTTTGTTAGGGATAGAGTTGTCAATATGAATCGCTCACTCGACTTAACTTTAAATAATTGCTACAAAACAATTGGTTGAATACGAAAGGTGTTACATTTTTTGAAAATTGTAAAATCCAAATTTTAATTTTGAAAAGGGTGTCATTACTAAAATAATCTGTGAAACCCCTCACATATTCTGGCAAGAATTCTACGTATTATTTTAACATCGAAGACATTGCTTTAATTTATAAAAAAAATTTAAAATATTAATAAGATAACCTAAACCTAAAAAATGGTCTAAAATGACAAACCTAACCTAAATGTGTATTTTCGACATAAAAGTATCCTAGTAATCACATAGAATTTGGTTTTAATACAAAATTACAAAAATGTCCTTAAGGTATACCTTGGCCTAAAAGTATCTTGGTTATCTTAAGGACTCGAAAATGATAATAAAAGGGTGAACCTGCTCTAAATAGACACCATTAGCTTAAAAACATCCTGGCGAGTACCTAAGACTCAGCTTGAAGGCACTTACTAAAATGCCCGTAACATATACCTTTGACGTAGAAGTATCTTGGTATCCTAATGGACACTAAGATGATAAGAAATGATGATTCTATCCTTAAGATACACCTTTGGCATAAAAGTATCCTGATTACTATCTACGACTTGGTTTTAAGGAAAATTACAAAAATAACCTTAAGGTGTACATTCGATGTAGACATATCCTAGTAACCTAAAAGGCTAGAAAATGATGATAAAATGATAAACCTATCCTAAACATGCTCTTTGGCCTAAAAACATCTCGATGAGTACCTAAAATTTTATTTTAAAATTACCAAAATGCCCTTAGGGTATACTTTTGATGTAAAAGTATCTCGATTATCCTAAGGACTAGAAAATGATGATAAAATGATGAACATATCCTAGATATGCACCTTTGGCCTAAAAGAATCCACTAAGTACCTAAGATTTGGCTTTAGGAAAAATTACTAAATGCCTCAAAGGTATACCTTTGGCATAAAAGTATCACAACATCCTAATGGACACTAAAATGATGAATCTATCCTAAATATATACCTTTGGCATAAAAGTATCCCGGTTACTATCTACGACTCTATCTTAAAAAAATTATCAAAATGCTCCTAAGGTATACCTTCGACCAATAAGTATCCTGGTATCGTAATGGACACTAAAATGATGGTGAAATGATGAATCTATCCTAAATATACACCTTCGGCCTAAAAATATCCTAGTTACTATCTAGGACTCGATTTTAAAAAAAATACCAAAATGCCCTTATAGTTTACTTTCAACCTATAAGTATCCCGGTGTCCTAATAGACACTAAAATGATAATGTAATGACCATTTTACCCTCTATGGGTAACTTAAATATCATGAGAGACTAAAATGCAAAAATTGTTAATAGGTTTTTAAGCTTTTCAAAATTACATTTCATACCCTAATAGAAAACCAAAAGAATACGAAAAGTTTTTTCGACACCCCTGTGGAAAGCCATAGGAATGTTAGAAATATTTTTAAAATATCAAAAATGTCACATGAATCGCAAAATGCAAAATAATTTAAAATGACCCCTAATATTTTTTAACTTTGCAATTTAAATCATAATTAAACACAAAATTCATCACAAAAAATATGGAAATCATACAAATATTCATAATTTCAATTTGGGCAAACACCTATGGCCTTAGAACAAAATTTTGAAATTTTGTAAATAAGCCTCTAAACTTTCTAAAATTATAAAATAGCCACAAAATGATAGAAAATGTATAAAACATATTCATCAATTTCAAAATAAACATGGAAACATTTTCACAAGTATACACAAGCAATCGACCAAGCATGAATTTAACTTTGCAATTAGTCTGTATACAAAATAAAAAAAATAATTAGACGTAAAATTCATCACAAATTATGGAAATCATACTAATATTTACAATTTCAATTCAGCCAAAAAACTATGGCCTTAGAACAAAAATTTTGTAATTTTACAAATAAGCGCCTAAACTTTCTAAAATTACAAAATAGCCACAAAATGATAGAAAATGCATAAAACATATTCATAAATATCAGAACCAACATGAAAACACTTCCATAGGTATACAAAAATAATTAGCCAAGCATGAATGGCCTTAGAACATTTTTTCGTATTTTGTATTCTAGTCTTAAAACTTTGTGAAATTGCAAAATGGCCTCAAAATGATATGAAATACATAGAATACATTCAAATATGTTACATTAAGTAGAAAAACATTTCTACAAGTATGCATAAGCAACCGGTCAAGCATTGATGGCCATAGAACATTTATAATTTTTGTAATTTAGTCCTTAATATTTTTATATTTACAAAATAAGCTAAATAAAGCTAAAACATCACAAATTAGCACCTACATGATTCTTCCAGCATAATATTTTAGCAAAAAATAATTGTTTTCATCACATATTTTCGTAAATATTAATCTACATACATGTTGCAATTTTTACCAAGCATAAAAATAGAAAAAATAATGAATAAAGCTATATAAAACTACATGAAAATGTTAAGAAAAATTACATAAACTTATGTCCATGAAATAACAATATATACAAGCAAACACAAATAATCTCAAAGAAAATCAAATTATTTCTAATAAAAATTAACTAGAACAACAAAATAAAAAAATTGAATCATAGCCATCTTACTTGGCCTTTCAACATGAACAAAAATTCATAAGCATAAGTATTCATTTGGCTCATTACAATTAAGAATCAAATAGGAAATAAACAAGAATTAAGAAATTTAAAAGAAATTCACCTTGGAAAAGCTAGAAAATTTAGGTATTTTAGTGTTTTTTCTTTTTATTTTCTTCCTAAGCCTAAAGTCCTTAAATGAAAATTTTCTTCCCTTTTTATAGAAGGGAAAAGTTGGCCAAATGGTGGAAGAAAAGGAATTGGCTGAAGTTTTCCTAGAGTTTTCTAGGAATTTCTTTTCTTTTTCTATTTAGTTAATATTTATTTTTTATTATTATTTTAATTTGATTTTGTTTAAATTGATTTGATTTAAATTAATTATGTTTATCTTTTAGTGAATTATGTCACGTATGACATCAGCAAAGTCTAGGTAATTTTGGAAGATACTTGTATAATATATAAAATTATATTGTAAAACTTAATTAAAAGGACTAAATTGTAAAAAAATTAAAAATTATGTATTTCTAATAAAATTTCATATTATCAATTTAACTTAATCTAACAACAAAATTTTTTTTAATTTATAGAAAAAATTAAAAATAATAAACTCAAAATTTTATGAGAAAAACCATTACCCAAAAAAATTGTTATATGTAAAAAATGCAAAATTCATAAAATAAAATTTTCAAAATTGATTTAATATAATTTAAACAATAATATTTGAAGAATTTTAAAAATTATAAACTTAGAGAAATCTTCCAAAACAAATTTACAGAGTGAAAAATTTTGTATTTTGGAAACGAAAAAATTCTAAAAAACTACAAAACACATAAAAAATGATTTTTTTCTAAACTGATTTAATATAAATTTATTGACAATATTTGAACAATTTTAAAAATCATAAACTCAAAAAAATTCTCTGAAAAAAATTAGAAGTGGAAAAATCTGTATCTTGAAAACAAGAAAATTATGAGTTTTTCAAAACTGATTTAATATAAATTTATTGACAATATAAAATTATAAACTTAGAAAAATCTTCCAAAACAAATTTACAGAGTGAAAAATTTTGTATTTTGGAAACAAAAAAGTTCTAAAAAACTACAAAACACATAAAAAATGAATTTTTTCGAAACTAATTTAATATAAATTTATTGACAATATTTGAACAATTTTATAAATCATAAACTCAAAAAAATTCTCTGAAAAGATTTAGAAGTGGAAAAATTTGTATCTTGAAAACAAGAAAATTATGAAAGAAAATGCAGGACTCATAAAATAAATTAAAATTTGAAAAACTAACTTAATGGTGGTTTAATGGAAATATTTAAAGAATTTTGAATTTAAAACTTAAGAAAATTTCACCAAAAATTTTACAGATAGAAGAAAGCTTGTACTTTAGAACCATGAAAATTTTAAGAAAACATTGAAACTTATATAAAATGAATTAAATATAAAAAATTATTTAAAATATTAATTTATGAAATAGTAAAGATGAAAATCTAAAATCCGAAATAATTTTACCAAAAAAATTTTACGAGTATGATACTCGCAGTGCTGTAAAAAAATCAAAGTTATTTACTAAAATAGACAATTTGACACCTTATGGTATAAAATGCCTATCTGAATTTTTGTTGAGTATTTCTGATTTTTTGGAGTGATATTGCTATAAATACAATATAGGTATCGATAAAACTATATGATAGTCAATTTATCAAATTTTACAAAAATTCTCAAAAAATTCCTAAAATTAGAAAATTTGACCATGATAAGATCTGCAAAAATAGATTTCAAAATTTCACAAGAAAAAATTGAAAAAATAATTTTTCTCTTAAATATTTATCTTGTATATTCGAAATTAGATATCAAAATATAACTTTTTCTATTATATGAACTTTTAGCCATTTAAATATGACTAAAAACGTCTTGAAAATGTTTGCTTCATCTGGAAAAGATCATTCCCAATGTGGATGGTCATTTAGTTCTTAATCTCAGATATCCATGATTATCGAAAAAGATACCCTGACGAAATTAGGTGTCTACAGCTGCCTATCTTTGACCGTTGCTAAGAATTAGGAATAGGGCAAAAACCAAATAGCCATAATTTCGTTTGGGTCGTTAAGCTTTGAAAAATAAATTAAACTAAAAATGAATATAAAAGCCAATTAGCCCAAAGAAGAAACCTTAAATTAAAATGGTGACTAGGGTGAGACCTAAGTCATAAGGAATTGACTGGATAAAACCATGCTAATCAATAAATAAGAAAAGTTGAC
>JAQSVH010005908.1:0-39532 GCA_029448705.1 Adansonia digitata | reverse complement strand
AATCACAAAAGGAATGGAGATTATTATGAGAATCCTTATTTGTCTAATTTGATGGATGAACTTTTATTCTAAGGAAATGGAGGGAGGAAAAGCTTTTAATGTGAGACCAAAGCAACAATATCATGTATCCAAATGAAGAGAATGTCTTTATGGTACAGAATCCCAAAAAAAATAGAGATTATTATGAAAATGCATGTTTGTGTCATTTGATGGATGAACTTTGATTCTTATTAAAATGGAGGGATAAAAAGCTTTTAATGTGATGCCAAAGCATTAATGTCAAGTTTCCCAATAAGGAGAATATGTTTACAGTGCCTAATCATAAAAACAATGGAAATTATTTTAAGAATCCATGTTTGTCTCATTTGATAGACAAATATTGATTTTTACAAAAATAAAGGGATACAAAGCTTTCATTGTGAAGCCAAACCATCAATATCATGTTTCCCAATGTGGAGAAAGCATTTATGGTGCCCATCACAAAAATAATGGAGATTATTATGAGAGTACATGTTTATCTCAGTTAATAGATAAATTTTGATTCTTTGGAATATGGAGAGAGGAAAAGCCTTTAATGCAAAGACAAGCAATCAATAGTGTATCTGAATGATGATAATGTATTTACAGTGCCCAAAAACAAAAAGAACAAAGAATATTGTGAGAATCCATGTTTGTCTCATTTGACAGAGAAACTTTGATTCATGCAAAAATAAAGGGATGAAAAGCTTTTAATGCGAAGCCAAAGCGTCAATATCATGTTTCCCAATGTGGAAAGCCTTTAATGCAAAGATAAAGCATCAATATCTTGTATCCAAATAAGGAGAATGTGTTTACAGTGCCCAAAAACAAAAAGAACGGAGAATATTATAAGAATCCATGTTTGTCTAATTTGACAAACGAACTTTAGCTCACGCAAAAATGAAAGGATGAAAAGCTTTTAATGCAAAGCCAAAGCATCAATATCATGTTTCCCAATGTGGAGAATGTTTATGGTGCCCCATCACAAAAAGAATAGAGATTATTGTGAGAATTCATGTTTGTCTTATTTGATGGATGAACTTTGACTCCTAAGAAAATTGAAGGAAGAAAGGCATTTAATGCAAAACCAAGGCATCAATATTGTGCATCCCAAAGAAGAGAATATGTTTATGGTGCCCATCATAAAAAGAAGAAGATTATTATGAGGATCCATGTTTGTCTCACTTGTTGGATGAACTTTGACTCTAAGGAAATTGAAGGGATGAAAAGCTTTTAATGCGAAGCTAAAGCATTAATATCATGTATCTCAATGAAAAAAATGTGTTTATGGTGCCTAATCGCAAAAAGAATGGAGATTGTTGTGAGAATCCATGTTTGTCTAATTTGATAGATGAACATTAATTCATACAAAAATAGAGGAATGAAAAACCCTTAAGGCAAATTCAAAGCATTAATATCATGTTTCCCAATCTAGAGAATGTGTATGGTGCCCAATCACAAAAAAAATGGAGATTATAGTAAGAATCCATGTTCGACTCATTTGATGGATGAACTTAGACTTTTAGGAAAATTGAGGAAAAAAACATTTATTATGAAACCAAAGCATCATTATTCTGTATTCCAAAGGGGAAAGTGTTTATGGTGCCCTATCACAAAAGGAATGGAGTTTTTTATGAGAATCCATGTGTGTCGGACTTGATGGATAAACTTTGATTCTGAGGAAAATGGAAGGAGAGAAAGCTTTTAATGTGAGACCAAAGCAGCAATATTGTGTATCCAAATAAAGAAAATGTGTTTATGGTGCAAAATCCCAAAAAGAACATAGATTATTATAAGAATCCATATTTATGTCATTTGATGGACAAAGTTTGATTCTTATGAAAATAGAGGGATGAAAAGCTTTTAATGACATGCCAAAGGATCAATATCATGTTTCCCAATCACAAAAAGAATGAAGATTATTTAAGGAAACTATTTTGTATCATTTGATGGATAAACTTTGATTCTAACGAAAATGATAGAAAGAAAAGCTTTTAATATGAAACCAAAGCATCAATATTGCGTATCCCAATGACAAGAACGTGTTTATAGTGCCCAATCACAAAAAAATGGAGATTACTTTCAGAATCCATGTTTGTCTCATTTGATGGTCGAACTTTGATTCTTAAGAAAATGAGGGAAAAAAAGCTTTTAATGCAAAAGCAAAGCATCAATATTTTGTATCTCAATGACGAGAATATGTTTATGGAGCCCAATCACAAGAAGAATGGAGATTAACATGGGAATCGATGTTTGTCACATTTGATAGATAAACTTTGACTTGTAGGAAAATTAAAGGAAGAAAAGCATTTAATGCAAAACCAAGGCATCGATATTATGTATCCAAAGAGGAGAACATGTTTATGGTGCCCAACCACAAAAAAAATGGGGATTATTATGAGAATCCATGTTTGTCTCATTTGATGGATGAACTTTGATGCTTAGGAAAATGGAAGGAGGAAAAGCTTTTAATGTCAAACCAAAGCATGAATATCGTATATCCAAACAAGAGGAATGTGTTAATGGTGCCTAATCACGAAAGAAATGTAGATTTTTTATAAGAATCCATGTTTCTCTCATTTGATAAAATAGCTTTGATTCTACAGAAAATGGCAAGAGAAAAAGCCTTTAATGTGAAACCAAAGCATCAATACTGTGTATCCAATGACAAGAACATCTTTCTGGTGCCTAATCGCAAAAAAATGAAGATTGTTTTAAGAATCCATGTTTGTCTTATTTGATGGATGAACTTTGATTCTTAGAAAAATAAAGGCAAAAAAGCTTCTAATGTAAAGCCAAAGCATCAATATTCTGTATCCTAATGACAAAAACATGGTTATAGTGCCCAATAACAAAACGAGCGAAGACTACTATGAAAATCCAAGTTTGTCACGAACTTTGACTCCTAGGAATGTTAAGGGTAGAAAAGCATAGTGTGAAACCAAGGCATCAATATTGCTTATCCCAAAGAGAAGAATGTGTTAATGGTGCCCAATCAGAAAAAGAACAAGATTATTATAAGAATCCATGTTTGTCTCATTTGACGGGTGAACCTTGAGTCTAATGAAAATGGTAGGAGGAAAAGCTTTTGATATGAAACCAAAGCATCAATATCATGCATCCCACTGATAAGAACATGTTTATGTGCCTAATCACAACAATGGAGATTATTATGAGAATCCCTAATTATCTCATTTAATGGATGAACTTTGATTCTTAGGAAAATGAAGGGAGGAAAATCTTATAATGTGAAGCCAGCATCAATATTGTGTATCCAAATGAGGAGAAAGTGTTTATGGTGCCTAATCACAAAAAGAATGTGGATTATTATGACAATGCAAGTTTATCTCATTTGATAGACAAACTTTGATTCTAAGAAAATAAAGGGAGGAAAAGCCTTTAATGTGAAAACAAAGCGTCAATATCATGGATCACAATGAGGAGAATGTGGTTATGGTGCCTAATCACAAAAAGAATGGTGATTATTAAGGGAATTCATGTTTGTCTCATCTGATGGATGAACTTGGATTCTTAGGAAAATGGAGGGAGGAAAAGTTTCTAATGTGAAACCAAAGCTTTAATATTGTGTATCCAAATAAAAAGAATGTGTTTATGGTATGCATCACTAAAAGAATAGAGATTATTATGAGAATCCATATTTGTCTCATTTTATAGATGAACTTTGATTCTTAGGAAAATGAAAGCAGGAAAAGCTTTTAGTGTAAAGCCAAAGCATCAATATCATGTATCCAATAAAGAGAATGCATTTATGGTGCCTAATCACGAGAAAAATGTAGATTATTATAAGAATCCATGTTTATCTTATTTGATAGACAAGCATTGATTCTAAGGAAAATAAAAGGAGAAAAAGCTTTTAATATGAAGACAAAGCATCAAAATCTTGTATCCCAATAAGGAGAATGTGTTTATCATGCCCAATCACAAAAGCAATGGTGATTATTAGAGGAATTCATGTTTGTCTTATTTGGTGGCCAAAGTTTGATTCTTAGGAAAATGGAGGGAGGAAAATCTTTTAATGCGAAACCAAAGCCTTAATATTGTGTATCCAAATGAGGAAAATGTGTTTATGGTGCCCATCACTAAAAAATGGAGATTATTATGAGAATCCATGTTTGTCTCATTTGATAGATGAACTTTGATTCTTAGGAAAATAGACGGAGGAAAAGCTTTTAATGCAAAGCCAAAGCAACAATATCTTATATCCTAATGAGGAGAATGTGTTTATCATGCTTAATCCCAAAAAGAATCGAGATTTTTTTAAGAATCCATGTTTGTCCTATATGAGAGACAAACTTTGATTCTTACGAAAATAGAAGAAGGAAAAGCTTTTAATGTAAAGCCAAAACATCAATATCATGTATCCCAGTGAGTAAAATTTGTTTATGGTGCCTATCACAAAAAGAATAGCGATTATTTAGGGAATCCATGTTTCTCTCATTTGATGGATGAACTTTGGTTCTTAGGACTATGAAAGGAGGAAAAGCTTTTAATGCGAAGCCAAAGCATTAATATCATGTATCCAATAAAGAAAACTTGTTTATGGTGCCCAATCACAAGAAGAATGTAGATTACTATAAGAATCCATGTTTATCTCATTTGATAAATAAGCTTTAATTCTAAGGAAAATGGAAGAAGGAAAGCATTTAACGTGAAGACATCATAAAAATCATGTATCCCGATGAGAAGAATGTGTTTATGGTGCCTAATCACAAAAAGAATAGAGATTTTTGTGAGAATCCATTTTTAACTTACATCATATATCAACTTTAATTCTTACGAAAATAGGAGGAAAAGCTTTAAATGAAAATCCAAAGCATCAACATCATGTATCCCAATGAGGAGAATATGTTTATACTGCCCAATCACAAAAAAAATGGAGTTATTTAAAGAATCCATGTTTCTCTCATTTGATGGACAAACTTTGATTCTTGGGAAAATAAAGGGAAGAAAAGCTTTTAATGTAAAACTAAAGCATCAATATCATGTATTTGATGAAGGGGATATGTTTATGGTGCCTAATCACTAAAAGAATAGAGATTATTATGAGAATCCATGTTTGTCTCATTTGACAAATGAGCTTTGATTCTTAGGAAAATAGAAAGAGGAAAAGCCTTTAATGCGAAGATAAAGCATCAATATTGTGTATCCTATTAAGGAGAATGTGTTTATGGTGTCCAAACACAAAAAGACTGGTGATTATTAAAGGAATTGAAGCTTGTCTCATTTGATCTGTAAACTTTGATTCTTAAGAAAATGGAAGGAGGAAAAGCTTTTAATGCGAAACCAAAGCATCAATATCATGTATCCAAATAAGGAGAATGTGTTTATGCTGCCCAATCACATAAAGAATAGAAACTATTATAGGAATCCATGTTTGTCCTATTTGATAGATGAACTTTGATTCATAGGAAATGGTAGAAGGAAAAGCTATTAATGAGAAGCCAAAGCATCAATATCATGTATCCAAAAGAGGACCATGTGTTCATGGTGCCCAATCACAAAAAGAATGGAGATTACTATGAGAATCCATGTTTGTCTCATTTGATAGATGAACTTTGATTCTTGAAAATTAGGGGAAAGAAAAGCCTTTAATGGGAAAACAAAGCACCAATATTCTGTATCCCACTGAGGAGAATGTGTTTATGGTGACCAATCACAAAAAACTATTGACTATTAAGGGAATTGAAGTTTGTCTCATTTAATGGATGAACTTTGATTCTTAGGAAAATAAAAAGAAGAGAAGTAATTAATGCGAAACCAAAGCATCAATATCATTTATCCAAATGAAGATAATATGTTTATGTTGCCTAATAACAAAAAAAAATGGAGATTATTATGAGAATCCATGCTTGTCTCATTTGATACATGAACTTTCATTCTTAGGAAAATGAAGGGAGGAAAAGCTTTTAATGAGAAGCCAAAGCATCAATATCGTGTATCCGAATGAAAAAAATGTGTTTATGGTGCCCAATCACAGAAGGAATGGAGATTATTATGACCATGCTTGTCTCATTTGATTGATGAACTTTGATTCTTAGGAAAATGGATGGCGAAAAAGCCTTTAATGCGAAGACGAAGCATCAATATTATGTGTCCTAATAAGAAGAATATGTTCACGGTGCCCATCATAAAAAGAATGGTGATTGTTAGGACAATTCATGTTTGTCTCATTTGATGGATGAACTTTGATTCTTAGGAAAATAGAGGGAGGAAAAGCTTTTAATACAAAACCAAAGTATCAATATCATGTATCTAAATGAGGAGAGTGTGTTTATAGTGCCCAATCACAATAAGAATGTAAATTATTATGAGAATCCATGCTTGTCTCATTTGATAGACAAACTTTGATTCTAAAGAAAACAGAGGGAGGAAAAACCTTTAATGAGAAGATAAAGCATCAAAATCGTGTATCCAAATGAGGAAAATGTGTTTATCGTGCCTAATCACAAAAAGAATGATGATTATTATAGGAATTCATGTTTGTCTCACTTGATGGACGAACTTTGATTCTTAGGAAAATGGAGGGAGGAAAATCTTTTAATGCAAAACCAAAGCATAAATATCGTGTATCCAAATAAGGAGAATGCATTTATAGTGCTCATCACTATAAGAATGGAGATTATTATAAGATCCATGTTTGTCACATTTGATATACGAACTTTGATTCTTAGGAAAATGGACTAAGGAAAATCTTTTAATGCAAATCCAAAGCATTAATATCATGTATCTGAATAAGGAGAATGTGTTTATGGTGCCCAATAACAAAAAGAATGGAGATTATTTAGGGAATCCATGTTTCTCTTATTTGATGGACAAACTTCAATTCTTAGGAAAATAGAGGGAGGACAGCATTTAATGTGAAGGCAAAGAATCTATATGATGTATCCGATAAGGGGAACATGCTTATGGTGTCCAATCACAAAAAGAATGGAGATTATTATGAGAATCCATATTTGTCCCATTTAATAGATGACCTTTAATTATTCGAAAAAAAAAAGGGAGAAAAAGCCTTAAATCCAAAGACAAAACATCAATATCTTGTATCCCATTGAGGAGATTATGTGTATGGTGCCAAATAACAGAAAGACTGGTGATTATTAGGGGAATTGAAGTTTGTCTTTTTTTATGTATGAACTTTGATTCTTAGGGAAATAGAAGGAGGAGAGCTTTTAATGCAAAATCAAAGCATTAATATTGTGTATCAAAATGAGAAGAATGTGTTTATGCTACCTAATCATAAAAAGAATAAAGATTGTTATGAGAATCCATGCTTCTTTCATTTGAGAGACAAATTTTGATTCCTAGGAAAATAGTGAAAGGAAAATTTTTTAATGAGAAGCCAAAGCATCAATATCATGTATCCAAATGAGGATAATGTGTTTATGGTGCCCAATCACAAAACGAATGGAGATTATTATAAGAATCCATGTTTGTCCCATTTGATAGATGAACTTTGATTCTTGAAAATGCGGGGAAGAAAAGCCTTTAATGCAAAAACAAAGCATCAATATTGTGTATCCCACTGAGGACAATGTGTTTATAGTGTCCAATCACAAAAAGAATGGAGATTTTTATGAGAATCCATGTTTGTATTACATGATATACGAACTTTATTTCTTATGAAAATGGAGGGAGGAAAAGCTTTTAATGCAAATTCAAAGCATCAATATTGTGTATCCCAATAAGGAGAATCTATTTATGCTACCCAATCATAAAAAGAATAGAGATTATTTAGGGAATCCATGTTTCTCTTATTTGATGGACAAACTTAAATTGTTAGGAAAATAAGGGGAGGAAAAACTTTTAATGCGAAACCAAAGTGTCAATATCATGTATCCCAATAAGGAGAATGTGTTTATAGTGCCCATCACAAAAAGAATGGTAATTATTAGGGGAATTTATGGTTGTCTCATTTGATGCACAAAATTTGATTCTTAGGAAAATAGAGGGAGGAAAACCTTTTAATGCAAAACCAAAACATCAATATCATGTATCTAAATAAAGAGAGTGTGTTTATAGTGCCTAATAACAAAAGAATGTAGATTACTATGAGAATTCGTGTTTATCTTATTTGACAGACAAACTTTGATTCTAAAGAAAATGGAGAGAGGAAAAGCCTTTAATGTAGAGACAAAGCAACAAAATCTTATATCCTAATGAGAAGAATGTGTTTATCGTGCCCAATCATAAAAAAAAGGGTGACCATTATGGGAATTCATGTTTGTCTGATTTGATGGATGAACTTTGATTCTTAGGAAAATAGAGGGAGGAAAATCTTTTAATGCAAAACTAAAGCCTCAATATCGCGTATCCTATTAAAGAAAACATTTATGGTGCCCATCACTAAAAGAATGGAGATTATTATAAGAATCTATGCTTGTCTCATTTGACAAACAAACTTTGATTCTTAGGAAAATGGAGGGAGAAAAATCCTTTAATACGAAGACAAAGCATCAATATCGTGTATCCTATTGAGGAGAATGTGTTTACAGTGCCCAATCATAAAAAGACTAGTGATTATTTGGGGAATTAAAGTTTGTCTCATTTGTTGTATGAACTTTGATTCTTAGGAATATAGAAAGAGGAAAGCTTTTAATGTGAAACCAAAGCATCAATATCATGCATCCAAATGAGCAAAAATGTGTTTATGTGCCTAATCACAAAAAGAATAGAGATTGTTATGAGAATCCATGCTTGTCTCATTTGAGAGATGAACTTTGATTCTTAGGAAACTGGTGGAAGGAGAAGCTTTTAATGAGAAATAAAAGCATCAATATCATATATCCAAATGAGGATACTGTGTTTATGGTACCCAATCACAAAAAAATGGAGATTATTATGAGAATATATGTTTATCCCATTTGATAGATGAACTTTGATTCTTAGAAAAATGGAGGGAAGAAAAACTTTTACTGTGAAGCCAAAGTTCCATATCGTGTATCCCAATGAGTATAATGTGTTTATGGTGCCCGATCATAAAAAAGAACAGACATTATTTTGAGAATCTGGTTTATGTTTTTTGATTGACGAACTTTGATTCTTAGGAAAATGAAGAGAGGAAAATCTTTTAATGCGAAACCAAAGCATCAGCATCATGGATCCTAATGAGGTGAATGTGTTTACAGTGCCCAATCACAAAAAAAATAGAGATTATTTAGGGAATTTATTTTTGTCTCATTTGATGGATGAACTTTGGTTATAAGGAAAATGACAGGAGGAAAAGCTTTTAATATGAAACCAAAGTATCAATATTGTGTATCCCAATGACAATAACATGTTTATGGTGCCTAATCACAAAAAAAATGGAGATTATTATAAGAATCCGTGTTTTTCTTATTTGATAGACAAACTTTAACTCTTAGGAAAATTGAGGGAAGAAAAGCATTTAATGCGAAACCAAGCATCAATATTGTTTATCTCCTCAAAGAGGAGAACATGTTTATGGTGCCCAATCACAAAATAATGGAGATTATTATGAGAATCCATGTTTGTCTCATTTGGTGGGAGAACTTTGATTCTAAGGAAAATGGCAAGAGGAAAAGCTTTTGATGTGAAACCAAAGCATCAATATCATGCATCCCAATGACAAGAACATGTTTATGGTACCTAATCACAAAAATGGAGATTATTATGAGAATTCGCATTTGTCTTATTTAATGGATGAACTTTTACACTTAAGAAAATGGAGGGAGGAAAAGCTTTTTATGTAAAACCAAGGATTTGATATCTTAGTTCCCAATGAAATGAATGTGTTTATGGTGCCCAATCACCAAAAAAATAGAGATTCTTGCAGGAATCCTTGTTTATCTCATTCGATGGATGAACTTTGACTCTAAGGAAAATCACGGTTAGAAAAGCTTTCCCAATGAAACCAAAGCATCAATATCATGTATCCTAATAAAAGGAATGTGCTTATGGTGCCCAATCATAGAAGAATAGAAATTATGATGAGAATCAATGTTTGTCTTATTTGGTGGAGAAATTTTAATTCTAATGGAAATATTGGAAAGAAAAGCTTTTAATGTGAAACTAAAGCATCAATATCTTAGATCCCAATAAAGGGAACATGTTTTATCGTGCTCAATAACAATAAGATTAGTGATTATTATGAGAATACATTCTGTCTCATTTGGTGGTTGATCTTTCATTCTAACAAAAAATGGTGGGAAAAAAAGCTTTTTATCCGAAATGAAAGCATCAATATCATGTCTCCCAATGATAATTGTGCCCAATCACAAAAAGTGTGGAGATTATTATGAGAATCCATGTTTACCTTATTTGATAGATGAACTTTGATTATAAGGAAAATGGTGGAAAGAAAAGCTTTATATGTGAAACCAAAGGATTAATTTAATGTATACCAATGAGTAGAATGTGTTTATGCGTGCTTAGTTAAAAAAAAAGAAGAGATTATTACAAGAGTCCATGTTGATCTCATTTGATGGATGGATCTCGATTCTATTGAAAATAGTGGAAAGAAAAGCTTTTCATGTGAAATAAAAGCACCAATATCCTATATCCTAACCCAATCACCAAAGGAATAGAGATTATTACGAAAATCCGTGCTAGTCTCATTAGATGGATGAACTTTGATTCTAAGAAAAATGGTAGGAAAAAAAAACATTTAATGAGAAACTAAGGCAACAATATAATGTATTCCAATAAGGGGAACGTGTTTATGGTGCCTAATTACTATAAAGTGGAGATTATTACGAGAATCCATTTTTCTCTTATTTGATGGACAAAACATGATTTTAACAAAAATTGTTCAAAAAAAAGTTTTTCATATGAAACCAAAGCATCAAATCATGCATCCCAATGAAGAAAATGTGTTTATGGTACGCAATCACCATAAAAATGAATTTTATTACGAGAATCTAGGTTTACCTCATTTGATGGATTAACTTTGATTATAAGGAAAATAGTACAAAGAAAAGCTTTTTATGAAAACAAAAGCATCAACATTCTATATACCAATGGAGAGAAAGTGTTTATGGTGCCCAATCACAAAAAGAATGCAGATTATCATGAGAATCCTTGTTTGTCCCATTTGATGAATGAACTTTAATTTCAAGGAAAATGGTGGAAAGGCAAGCTTTCAATGCTAAACTAAAGCATCAATATCGTATATCCCAAAAAGAAAAATCTATTTATAGTGCCTAATCGCAAAAAGAATAGAGATATTATGAGAAGCCATGTTTATTTCATTTAATGGAGAACTTTGATTCTAAGAAAAATGATGGAATGAAAAGCTTCTCATGCAAAACCACAAGCATTAATATCATGTATACCAATGGGAAAATGTGTTTATTGTGCAAAATAAGAAGATGGGTGGAATTGTTACGAGAATCCATGTCTATCTCATTTGATTGAAGAACTTTGATTCTAAGGAAAACGATGGGGAGAAGAACTTTTCATGCTAAACCAAAGCATCAATATAATGTATCCTAATGAGGAGAATGTGTTTTGGTGCCCAATCATTAAAAAAAAATGTAGATTATTACAAGAATCTCTGTTTGTCTCATTTGATGGATGAACTTTGATCCTAATGAAAGTGGTGGAAAGATAGCTTTTCATGCAAAACCAAAGCATTAATAACATGTATCCTCATGAGCAAAATATGTTTAGGGTGCCCAATTATGAGAAGATTATTATGTGAATCTATGTTTATCTCATTTGATGGATGAACTTTGATAATAAGGAAAACAGTGGAAAAAAGCTTTTCATGTGAAACAAAAGTATAAATATCATGTACCCTAACAAAGAGAACTTATGTTTGGTGCCCAAGTACAGAAAGAATTAAGATTATTACAAGAATCTAAGTTCACTTCATTTGATGGATGAACTTTGATTCTAAGGAAAATGTTGGAAAAAACATTTAATGAGAAACCAAAGCAATAGTATAATGTATCCTAATAAGGGGAATGCATTTATGGTGTCGAATTGCAAGAAGAGTGAAGATTATTATAAGAATCCATATTTATCCCATTTGATTGAGAAACTTTTATTCTAATAAAAATACTAGGAAGAAAAGCTTTTCATGCAAAGCCATAGCATCAAAGCATGTATCCCAATGAGGAGAACATGTTTTTGTTACCCAATCATAAAAAGAGTGGAGATTATTAGAAGAACCTAGGTTTACCTCATTTGATGGATGAATTGTGATTCTAAAGAAAATGATGAAAAAAAAGCTCTTCCTATGAAACAAAAGTGATGCGAGCCCCAATAATGATGTCCTAAAACCCTTGAATAATAATTTCAATCAAAGACTAGAAACCCAAAAAAATAATAAGAAACAAAAAGGATGTTGACCTAACAATTTAAATATAAACCATAAACCAAGAATACTAAGGAAATTGAAATTTGACCCAACGCTTTAGTATCAATTGCAAACCAAGAATATCAAAAGTTGAACACCACAATACTAAACAAACCTTGATAAGTTTTGCTAGAGTCCAAAGAAGAACTTAAAGGATTTTGCCTCACCAACAAGACTACTTGTGTTCATCCAAAGGAAAAACTAAAAACCAGTCTTACAATTGCAGTAAACTGTTTATAGTAAAAAGACAACCCTAAGGCATCCTAACAAGTGAAACTCATATAGGCCTTTAGATGGATAATTAAAATGTCAAAACAAAGCCCTCATCCTAATAACTAGTGTCTCAATGCATGGACCCTTGATATAGATACTTAAAACAATTAAAATAACATTTGACAGGCATGTGCCACTTATTAAAAAGGTCAGCCCATAAGTAAACAAATGATAAGCTTAAATATCAACATTTGGCCCAATCACTAAGTAACTTGCTCATAACCTTAAAGCAAGTTAACTAAGTGTGACTGATTGAAGCCTATTTCCTCTCGAAGTCCACGTCCATGCCATCTCTTTCTTTAGCTTTTTGCATAAATAGCTTTTTGATCAATCCCTGAACAACTTTTTATAGTTGTCTAGCTCGAGCTCATGTTAGAGGTCCACTCGATAGTTGGAAGTCCTTCAAAAAATCATCTATGTTGTCCTCTTTTATGTTGTCTTACATTAGCTGGATCACATCATTCCCTCGTTCCTTAAAAGGATTCATCCTCGAATCAGTACCTATATCAAAAGGAGAAAGATCAAAAATATTAAATTTGGAATTCACTTGATACTCACCTGGCAGATCCAACTTATAGACATTATCATTAATCTTTTCTAAGACTTGGAAAGTCCATCTCCACGTGGTCCCAACTTTGATTTCCTTTGTGTTGGGTACCTTTCTTTCCTGTTGTATACCTATACTAGATCACCGGGTTTAAAGGTGACAAATTGGCATCCCTTATTAGCTTAGGCAGCCTCTCTTCATTTTTCTTCTCAACATGCTTGTTCATGGATCTGTTTCACCAAATCAGCCTTTCCCTTTTTGTCGAAGCTAGCTATCTCATTCAAAGGTAAAGACATCAAATCCAATAGAGTCAAAGGATTAAAATCGTAAACAATCTTAAAAGCAGAATAACCAATGGACGAATGCATAGAATGATTATAAGCAAACTTAACAAGTGGAATACAATCTTCCCATGTTTTCAAATTATTTTGAATGATAGATAGTAACAATGTTCCTTAGGTTCGATTTACTACTTTGATTTACGTATAAGTTTACTGATAACAAGTGGTGGAAAACAATAATGTAGTTCCCAATTTTCCCTATAACATTCTCCAAAAATGACCAAGGAATTTAACATCCCGATTATCACAAATGTCCTAGGAATCTTATGCAACAAATAATGTCTCAAAAGAACAAATCAGCTATGATTGTGGCATCATTAGTTTTATGGCAATGAATGAAATAAGCCATCTTAGAAAGCCTATCAACAACCATAAATATTGAATCCATTCCCCTCTTGGTTCTAGGCAACCCTAAAATTAAGTCCATATACAAATCTATCCATGGTCTATTACGTATAGGAAGTGGGGTGTATAAACCATGAGGTAATGTCCTAGACTTGGCTTGTCTACACGAAATATAATGAGAACACACTCTCTGAACATCCTGACACATTTATGGCCAACAAAAATGTTCTTCAATACAGCCAATGTCTTATAAACCCTAAAATGCCCCATCAATTTGCCAATATGAGACACGCATAAATAGTTTTCTTAAAAAACAAGAAAGCATACAAAGTTTATTCTCCCTAAATAAATAACCATCATGCCTACAAAATTTGATAAAAGTAGAATTTTCATATGCCTCATGCATATTTGCAAAATCATGATCTTTTATATAAAATTCTTTGATATACTTAAATCCCAATAACTTTACACTTTAAGTAGATATTAGGGCATGCCTGTATGATAAAGCATCAGCCACAACATTGTCCTTACCTTGTTTGCACTAAATAGGGTAAGAAAATGTCTCAATAAACTCTACCCACTTTGCATGGCTGCGATGCAGTTTACCTTGACCCTTTAAGTGCTTCAAGCATTCATGATCAGGGTGGATGACAAATTCTCTAGGCCAAAAATAATACTACCACATCTTTAAAGCCTTCTTCAATGTAAACAACTCCTTGTCATATGTTGGGTAGTTCAAACTAGCTCAGCTGAGTTTCTCACTAAAATATGCTATAGGACATTTTTCTTGCATTAAAACAATAGCAATACCTATCCCTGAAGCATCACATTCAATCTCAAAAGTTTTATTGAAATTAGGCAATTGTAATAAAAGAGTAAAATACAATTTATCTTTTAACAAATTAAAGACTCTTTCTTGTTCTTCGGCCTATTTGAAGTTCACATATTTCTTAATCATTTATGTTAAGGGTGAAGCAATGGTGCTAAAATCCCTTACAAAACATCGATAGAAGCTTGCCAACCTATGGAAACTCCTTACTTTAGTCACAGATTTGGGTGTCGACCATTCCTTAATTGCCTTTATCTTCTTTGGATCAACTTTGATGCCTTTTACACTCACATTTCAAAGGATATCTAAGAAAAACAACTTTTTCCAAGCAAAAGGAGAATTTTTTTAGATTAGCATACAACTTTTCCTTCCTAAGAGCATTTAATACACATTTCAAAGGATTCATGTGTTCATTTAAACTCTTGCTGTACACTAGAATGTCATTAAAATATACAACAATGAATCTACCAATGAATGCATGCAAATATGATTCATCAATCTCACGAATGTACTTAGTGCATTAGTAAGACCTAATGGCATGACTAACCACTCATATAACCCATGTTTATCTTTAAAGTAGTTTTTCACTCATCACTTGGTTTCATTCTAATTTGATGGTATCTACTTTTTAAATCAATTTTAGAAAATATGCAAGAACCATACAACTCATCTAGCATATCCTCTAATCTCGAAATAGGGTGATGATACTTCAAAGTGATTTTATTAATAGCCTTGTAATCCATGCACATCCTCCAAGCTCTATCTTTCTTTGGAACTAATAACATAGGCACTGCACACGGACTCATGCTTTCTCTCACATGCCCCTTTGCCAACAACTCTTCAACTTGCCTTCGGAGTTCTTTTGTCTCCTTAAGATTGCTCCTATATACCGCATGATTGGGAATTACTACACCAGGGATGAAATCGATATGATGTTCAATTGTTCTAATTAATGGTAATCCCTTTGCAACTTTTTCTATGAAAAGATCTTCAAATTCTTGTAACAAAGAAACAATAACAGTAGACAAAGAAAGGTTAAAATCATTAGTGTTCAAAGTCTCCTTGTACATAAGCACAATCAATGGCTTTTAAGCATAAAAAGCACTTTTGCACTTCCTCTCTTTTGCATACAAGCTTTTATTTTTCACTTGTGCTATTAAGTTCTCTTCTTGTTTACTCACTCTAACTTGCTTTTCTGACACTTTCTTTCTGTTTTAGCTCTTATTTTTCTTATTTTCTCACTTCTTACACTCTTTTCTTTTTCATTACATGTGATCTCAGTTTGGTTCCCTCTTTATTTATTTTGATATTCATAGACATCCTTAGGTGTCATTGGAAGAAGTGTTACATGTTGACCATCCTTCTGATAAAAGTACCTATTCTTGAAACAATCATGGATAACGCGCCTATCATATTACCATGGCCTTTCTAATAAGATATAAATTACATGCATAGGTACAACATCATATGATACTGTATCAAAATATTTGTTGATTGAAATGGAAACAATCACCTATTTATTCACCTCAACCTCCTTATATTCATTCAGCCATTGTAGCTTTTATGGTCGAGGATGTCTTATGCATTGCAATCCTAATTTCTTGACTAAGGTAGACTATCTACATTGGTACTGCTACCTACATTAATTATCAAAGTACATGCCTTATTATTGACAGGACAATGATTATAGAAGATGTTCTTATGTTGCTTCTCATCTTTATTCTCCTTCATTTGAAGATTCAAAACGCACCTAATTACTAAGGCTTCTCCATGGACTGCATAAGAAGAAGAATTCCTTTTACTTTCATCATCGGTCACAATTATACCATTGGCTCTCATGACCATAGCTCTCTCGTTAGGACATTGAGAAGCAATATGACCTATTCTAAAACATCGAAAACACTTAGCATCATGATATCTATTAGAATAGGATGAGTTGATACCTTTTTTATCATTGACTACCTTACCTTTATTTTTATTCGTCCTTCTTAAACTTGGTAATAGCTTTGTCCTCTTTAGTTTTGCTCCAACTTATTTTCCAAGAAGAATTGGAGCCTAACTTTGATGAAGTAGATTTATGTACCCTTTTGAATTTAAGTTGCCTCTCCATATTCTTAGCCACAAGCACCATGTCTTTAAGCCCTACATAATGATGCAGCTCAATCACATTGGCTATCTTCCAATTTAAACCACTTAAGAAATATGCCAAGATTACTTTTTAATTTTCTTCCACTTTAGCTATAATCATGGTCATTTCCATCTCCTTTTGGTAGTCCTCTACACTCTTAGAACCTTGAATAAGATTTTGGAGCCATTAATGCAAATCTCAGTAATAATGGCTTAGCACAAAATGCTTCCTCATTACAGCTTTCATCTCAACCCAAGTTTCAATAGGTCTCTCTAAATTTGTATGGCAGCTAAGAATAACTTGATTCCACCAAACAAATGTATAATCTATGAATTCAACTGTAGCAAGTTTCACCCTCTTTTCTTCGAATAATGGTGGCATTCAAACACAAGCTCAACTTTTCATTCCTACTCTAGATACAAGTCAGGATCATTTTTACTCTAAAATTGAGGAATCTTCATTTTAAGGCTACCAATGTTTCGATCCATACCATCATGATTTTTATGCTCCCTTTTAGTCCAATGGTCTTGCCTAGCTTCTCTTTGGGAAAATCTTCTAGCATTCATGTACTTTACCTTATTTTCATCTTTCTCTTTATCCACTGGCTCATCTTCTTCTAAAGGTTGGATATTTGGTCTGTTCATCTTCTTCTAAAGGTTGGATATTTGGTCTGTTCCTCCTCTTTTCATTTGGTTGCTCTCTTCTTATCTCTGCAATTGCAACTTTTTGTCTATCCATCCTATTTTAAAGATTTCCAAAGGTAAGTTGCATTCTTTCAAACTATTGTTGCATAGCCCGAAAAGTGAAAGCAAGTTTTAGCTTAATTTCTTGTTTCACTATAACTACCATCCTGTTTGGATGCTTTCATGCCTTTTCTTACCAAATTCATACTTGTAATAACAAAAATTGGTTTAGACCTAACAAAAATAACTTCATCATATTTTTATCATTAATTTATGTTTTGCACTCATGTTTTCACTCAATTTGGCTAGTTTTACTCTAATGATCTCACATTCTCATACCTTTTACCATTTTAAAATTTTTTTTGGTTCTTTTAAGAGACTTAGAATGAAGCGATAGAAAGTTAAGTCTAATTTAAAGCAATTAAAACTAATGATAGCTTTCAAATATGCATAGAAACTAAATGAAATTAAGAAAGGCCAACAAAAAGAAGAAAGATATGTGAAAATAGAAAATTAACTAGCAAAATTGAAGTAAATAGCAAAATATAGGGGCTGACTCAATTTATGCATATGAGCAAAAAACCCAATGGAAAGAAATAAATGAGGAAATAAAACAATTAATGTTGTGTAAATTGTGGTGATTGGGTGTAGAAATGACTAAAGCTACAAACACTAAAAATCTAAAAAATGTTAATCAACCAATTAATTGATAGAAAAGAAAATTGATTAGAAAAGTATTAAATAGGAAACTACCAAGATATCAGAAAAATAAAAATATAGAATTTAGTCAATTTGAAATATCAATTAATTTAAAAGAAAAAAAATTATAAGGAATACAATAAAGGCAACAAAACTAGAGAATTGATTGGAAAGAAAGAAAGAGAGACTACTAAGATATCAGAAAAGGAAAGAACAAGACCTGGACAATTTAAAGGGGTAAAATCATACTAAACTTTTCGAATTTTCAAAACACAAATTACCTCTTTACTAGTGCATCCAACCTCTTTCTTTTAACTTTTTTTTACTTTTTTTTTCCTTTTCTCTTTTTTTTAAATGGTTAGCAAATGATCAGCAACAAATTAATAGGCTAACCAAGATAGGAACAACTTGATAAAAGAAGTAACAAATAGTTCAACTTGATCTCAACTAAAGCCCTGAAGCCAAATAATGCAAAAATTCGAAGAATGAATCCTAAAACCCCTGAGTAACAATTTGGATCAAAGACTTAAAACCAAAAAAAAATAAGAAACAAAATAGGATTCATGACCTAACAATTTAAATACAAAACATAAACCAAGAATACCAAAGTAATTAAAAACATGACTTAATGCTTTAGTATCGATTGCAAACCAAGAATATCAGAAGTTAAACTCTACAAGATTAAATAAACCTTGATAAGTTCTATTGGAGTCCAAAAAAGAGTTCAAAGGAATTTGCCTCACCTAGAAGACTACTTTTATTAATCATCCCAAGAAAAAATTGAAAATCAATCTTACAATTACAATAAACTATTTATAGCTAAAAGACAAAACCTTAAGACATACTACCAAGTGAAACCCATATAGGCTTTTAGATGGCCAATCACTAAATAACTTACTTGTAAGCTTGAAGTAAGTTAACTAAGCATGGCAAATTAAAGCCCACTTTGTCCTTGAGGTACACAAATTCATGCCATCTCCATCTTTAGCTTTTTGTATGAGTAGCCTCTTGATCAATCCCAACATAGCCTTTTATAGTTGTTTACTCGAGCCCATACAAGAGGTTTACTCAGCATATGAAAATCTTTTAAAACATTATCTATGTTATCCTTTATAACATCTTCTATGTTGTTTTATACTGGCTGAATCATATCAGAAAGTGTCAATATCCTACATGCTACAAAGATAAAGTGGTTATGGTGCCAAATCACAAAAAGAATGGAGATTATTATAAGAATTCACCTTTGTCTCATTTGATGAATGAACTTTGATTTTAAAAAAAAATAGTGGAAAGAAAAGTTTTTAATGAGATGCCAAAGCATCAATATCTTGTATCCCAATAAAAAAAATGTGTTTATGGTGCCTAATCAAAAAAGAAATAGAGATTATTATAACAAACCATGTTTGTCTCATTTGATGGATAAACTCTGATTCTAAGGAAAATAATGGAAAGAAAAGCTTTTCATGTAAAACCAAAGATTAATATTGTGTATCCTAATGAGGAAAATATGTTTATGATGCCCTAGTTAGAAAAAAATAGAGATTGTTACAAGAATCCATGTTTGTCTCTTTTGATGGATGAATGTTGATTCCAAAGAAAGTAAGGGAAAGAAAAGCTTTTCACGTGAAACTAAGGCATTAGTATCTTGTATCCTAATTAGGAGAATATGTTTATGGTGACTAATCAGCAAAATAATAGACATTATTCTAAGGATCCATGTTTGTCTTATTTGATGGATGAACTTTGATTCTAAGGAAAATAATGGAAAGAAAAGCTTTTTAAGCAAAACCAGAGATCAATCTTGTGTATCCTAATGAGGAAAATGTGTATATGGTGTCCAGTTAGAAAAAGCATGGAGATTATTACAAGAATCTAAGTCTGTTTTATTTGATGGATGAACATTGATTCTAAGAATGGTGGAGGGAAAAAAGCTTTTCATAATAAGTCATTTAATGGCAATTCCACCTATCACTTTATTGTGAAATACCAGATTGGTCCATTCTACCATAAGTACCCCTTTATTTCGCTGAGTGGACTTCGACAATGGGTTTGAGTTAATGATTAGAAAACTTCTTTTTCTTGATCATGATTTTTGTAGAAAGTCAGGTCAGGAACTAAGGTCCTAGTTGAACTGGAGAGACCCAAATTTATACTGGTGTCATAGAATTTTTTAGCTTAGATACCATATGATTGGGTATCCTATGAGCAGGCCCAAGAAAAACCTTCTATAGCTTCTTCGATTTCTCGGTGAAGAGAAATATGTGAAACCAAATCATCAGTATCATGTATCCCAATAAGAAGAATATGTTAATAGGGCCCAATCACAAAAATAATTAAGATTATTACAAAAATCCATGTTTGCCTTATTTTATGGTTGAATTTCTAAGGAAGATGGGGGAATGAAAAGCTTTTCAAGCAAAACCAAAGCATCAGTATCATGTATCCCAATGAAAGGAATGTGTTCATGGTGCCCAACTGCAAAAAGAGTGGAGATTATTACAAGAATTCATGTCTGCCTATTTTATGGACAAGATTTATTTCTATTAAAAATAAGGGAAATAAAAGCTTTTCTTGTGAAACCAAAGCATTAGTATCATGTATGCCAATAAAGGGAATGAGTTTATGGTGCCTAATCATGAAAGGAATGGAGATTACTATAACAATCCATGTTTGTCTTATTTGATGGGTGAACATTGATTCTATTGGAAATTGTGGAAGGAAAGACTTTTTGTAAAATCAAAGCATTAATATCATGTATCTTATTAAGAAGAATGTGTTTATGGTGCTCAATCACAAAAACAATAGAGATTATTATAGGAATTCATGTTTGTCTTATTTAATGGATGAACATTGATTCTATGGAAAACGGTGGAAAGAAAAGCTCTTAATAAGAACTCAGAGCATTAATATCATGTTTACCAATAGGGAGAAAGTGTTTTTGCTGCCCATCACTAAAAGATTGGGAATTATTATGAGAATGAATGTTTGTTTCATTTGATAGAGGAGCTTTGATTCTAAGGAAATACTAGAAAGAAAAGTTTTTCATGTGAAACCAAACCATCAATGTTGTGCATTCCATTAAGGATAATGTGTTTATGCTACCTAATCACAGAAAGATTGGATATTATAATAAGAATCCATATTTGTCTTATTTGATGGATAAAGTTTTATTCCATAAAAAAAAGTGGAAATAAAGCTTTTCATGTGAAATCAAAGCATCAGTATTGTGTATCCTAATAAGAAGAATGTGTTTGTGCTGCCTAAAAACAAAAAGAGTGGAGATTATTATGAGAATCCATGTTTCTCTCATTTGATGGATGAACTTTTATTCCAAAAAAATGATGGAAGAGGAGCTTTTCATGTGAAACCAATGTCGATATAATGTATCCAAATATGGAGAACATATTTATGGTGCCCATTCATAAGAAAATGAAGACTATAACAAGAATCCATGTTTATCTCATTTGATGGATGAATTTTGATTTTAAGGAAAATAATGGCAAGCAAAGCATTTAATGCAAAACCAAAGCATCAATATTGTGTATCCCAATAAGGAGAACATGTTTATGTTGCACAATCACAAAAAGTATAGAGATTATTATAAGAATCCATATTTGTCTTATCTAATGGATGAACTTTGATTCTAAGGAAAATTATGAAAAAAAAAGCTTTTCGTGTGAAAGTAAAGCATCAATATCATGTATCTTTATGAGGAGAATGCATTTTTGGTGCCCAATTATAGCAAGATTAGAGATTATTATGAAAATCCATGTTTATCTCATTTGACAGACAATTTTTGATTTAAGGAAAATGGTGAAAAGAAAAGTTTTTAATGTGAAACCAAAGCATCATATCGTGTATCCTAAAAAGGATAACAAATTTATAGGCCCAATCATAAAAAGAATGTAGATTATTTCGAGAATCCACGTTTGCCTCATTTGATTGAAGAACTTTAATTCTAAGAAAAATAGTGGGAAGAATAGCAATTAAAGTGATATCAAAGCATCAATACTATGTATCCCGATGAGAAAAATATGTGTATAAGGTCTAATCACGACAATAATAGATTATGAGAATCTATATTTTCCTCATTTTATGGATGAATTTTGATTGAAAGGAATGTGGGGGAGTCAAAAGCTTTTCATTCAAAACCAAAGCATCAATATCCAATGAGGAGAATGTGTTCATGGTGCCTTACCGCAAAAAAATGGTGATTATTATGAGAATCCATGTTTACCTCATTTTATGGACAAGATTTGATTCTAGAGAAAATAAGTGAAAGAAAAGCTTTTCTTATGAAGTCAAAGCATCAATGTCATGTATTCCAATGAAGGGAATGGGTTTGTGGTAACTAATCATGAAAACAAAGCAAATTGCAATCAGAATCTGTATTTGTCTCATTTAATGGACGGATATTGTTTCTATAAAAAATAGTGGAGACAAATGCCTTTCATGCAAAGCGAAAGCATTAATATTACATACCGAATCAATGCCTAATCACAAAAAGAATAGAGATTATTACAAGAATCCATGTTTGTCTCTTTTGATGGATGAAATTTGATTCTATGGGAAATAGTGGAAGACAAGCTCTTAATGCAAAACTAGAGCATAAATATCATGTATCCTAGTAAAAAGAATACGTTTTTGGTGCCCAATTATAAAAAGGTTAGGGATTATTATGAGAACCTATGTTTGTTTCATTTGATGGACTAACTTTGATTCTAAGGAAAATTATGGAAAGAAAAGCTTTTCATGCGAAAGCAAACTATCAATACTATGTATCCCATTAAGGATAATGTGTTTATAATGCCCAATCACAAAAAATTGGAGATTATTATAAGAATCCATGTTTGTCTTATTTGACAGACAATGTTTTATTCCACCATGGTGGAAGAGAAGCTTTTAATGTGAAATCAAAGTGTATCCTAATAAGGAGAATGTGTTTATGCCCAATCACAAAAAATGGAAATTATTATGAGAATCCGTGTTAGTCTCATTTGATGGATGAACTTTGATTCTAAGTAATAAGAAGAAAAGCTTTTAATCGAAAGCAAAGCATCAATATCCTAATAAAGAGAATGTGTTTAAGGTGCCCAATCATGAAAAAGTGGACATTATTATGAGAATTAATGTTTGTCCCATTTGATGAATAAACTTTTATTCCAAAAAAAAAAAGGTGGAAGGGAAGCTTTTCATGTAAAAATAATCATTTATACAGTTGTATCCTATGAGGAGAACATGTTTATAGTGGCCAATCACTAAAAAAAGGAGATTCTTATGAGAATCCATGTTTATCTCATTCAATGGATGAACTTTGATTCTAAAGAAAGTGGTGGAAAGAAAAGTGTTTAATGCAAAACCAAAGTATCAATATTGTGTATCCTAATAAAGAGAATGTGTTTACGGTGCCTAATCACAAAAATAGTGGAGATTCTTATGAGAATCCATGCTTGTTTAATTTGATGGATGAACTTTTATTCTAGAAAAAATGGTAGAAGAGAAGCTTTTCATGCAAAACCAAAGTGTCGATATAGTGTATCCTAATAAAGAGAATGTGTTTATAGTGCCTAATCACAAAAAATGGAGATTATTATGAGAATCTATGTCTATCTTATTCGATGGATAAACTTTGATTCTAAGGAAAATGGTGGAAAGCAAAGCGTTAAATGCAAAGCCAGAACATCAATATCAGGCGTCGCAATAAGGAGAACGTGTTTATGTTGCCTAATCATGAAAAGATTGGAAATTATTGTGAAAATTTGTGTTTGTCTCATTTAATGGATGAACTTTGATTCTAAGGAAAATGGTGGAAAGGAAAGCTTTTCATGTGAAACTAGAGCATCAATATCATGTATCCCAATGAGGAAAATGTGTTTTTGGTGCCTAATCACAGAAAGGTTAGAGATTATGATGAAAATGTTTAACTTATTTAATAAACGACTTTGATTCTTAGGAAAATGGTGGAAAGAAAAGCTTATAGCGCAAAACCAAAGCATCAATTGTCATGTGTCCCCAAAAGGATAACATTTCTATCGGCCCATCATAAAAAAGTAAAGATTATTTCGAGAATCCATGTTTGTCTCATTTGATGGGTGAACTTTGATTCTAAGGAAAATGGTGGAAAGAAAAGCTTTTAATGTAATACACATCAATATCATGTATTCCAATAAGGAGAATGCGTTCATGAGGCTCAATCACAAAAAAGTTGAGATTATTACAAGAATCCATGTTTGAATCATTTTATGAACAAACTTTGATTCTAAGGAAAACAAAGGAATGAAAACTTTTCATGCAAAACCAAAGCACGAATGTTATCCCAATAAGGTTAATGTGTCCATGGTACCCAACCATAAAAAAAGTAGAGATTATTATGAGAATCCGTGTTTGCCTTATTTTATGGACAATGTTTGATTCTAGAGAAAATAAGTGAAAGAAAAGCTTTTCTTGTGAAACCAAAGATTATTGTCCTATATCCCAATAAAGGGAATGGATTTGTTATGCCCAATCATGAAAAGAAAGGACATTGTTACGAGAATTCGTGTTTATCTAATTTGACAGATGAATATTGATTCTATCAAAAATGATGGAAAGAGAGGCTTTTCATGCAAAAGGAAAGCATCAATATCACGTATCCCATTAAGGAAAACATGTTTATGGTGCCCAATAAAAAAAAGAATGGAGATTATTATGAGAATCTATGTTTGTCTCATTTGATGTATTAACTTTGATTCTATATAGTGGGACAAAAAGCTCTTAATGTGAAACCAGGGCATCAATATCATGTATCCTAGTAAGAAGAATGAGTTTTTGGAGCCTAACAATAAAAAGGTTAGAGATTATTACAAGAATCCATGTTTGTCTCATTTAATGTACGAACTTTGATTCTAAAGAAAATGGCAGAAAGAAAACCTTTTCATATGAAAGCAAACCATTAGAAGAATGTGTTTATGGGACCTAATTAGAGAAGAGTAGAGATTATTATGAGAATCCATGTTTGTCTCATTTGACGGATGGACTTTTATTCCTAAAAAAATGATGGAAAGAGAAATTTTTCATGAGAAATCAATGCGTCAATATCGTATTCCCTATAAGGAAAATATATTTATGGTGCCCAATCACAAAAAAGAATAGAGATTATTATGATAATCCATGTTTGCATTATTTGACAGATGAAACTTTTATTCCATAAAAAATGGTGAAGAGAAGTTTTTTCATGCAAAACCAAAGCATCGATATAATGTATCCTAATAAGGAGAACATGTTTATGATGCCTAATCACACAAACACGAAGATTACTGCACAAATACTTACTTGTCTCATTTAATGGATAAGCTTTAATTCAAAGGAAAATGGTGGAGAAAAAAGCATTCAATGTAAAATAGAAACATGAATATCATGTATCCTAATAAGGAGAATGTGTTTATAGTGCTCAATGACAAAAAGAGTGGAAATTATTAAAAGAATCCATGTTTGTCTCATTTGACAGATAAATTTTATTCCATAAAAAATGGTGGAAAAGAAGCTTTTCACGCAAAACCAAAGCGTCAATATAGTGTATCCTAATAAGGAGAATATGTTTATGATGCCCAATCATGTAAACACAAAGATTATTATGAAAACCAAAGCATCCATATCATGTATCCTACTAAGGAGAACGTGTTTATAGTGCCCAATGACAAAAAGAGTGGAGATTATTACGAGAATCCATGTTTGTCTTATTTAATAGACAAACTTTATTCCATAAAAAATGGTGAAAGAGAAGCTTTTCATGTAAAACTAAAGCTTCAATATAGTGTATCCCAATAAGGAGAACATGTTTATGATGCCCAATCATAGAAAATAGAGCTTATTATGATAATCCATGCTTGTCTTATTTGATGGATGAGCTTTGATTCAAAGGAAAATGGTGGAAAGCAAAGCATTTAATGCAAAGCCAAAGCATCAATATCATGTATCCCAATAAAAAAGGACATGTTTATATTGCCCAATCACAAAAAAATGGATATTATTACTAGAATCCTAGTTTGTCTTATTTGATGGATAAACTTTTATTCTAAGGAAAATGATGGGAAGGAAAGCTTTCAGTACAAAACCAGAGCATTAATATCATGTATCCCAATAAAAAAAACATGTTTTTGGTGCCCAATCATAAAAGGATTGGAGATTATTATGAAAATCTATGTTTATCTAATATGACAGATGAACTTTGTTTCTAATGAATATGGCAAGAAAAAACTTTTAATACAAAAACAAGATATCAAAACTGTGCATCCCAAAAGGGAAAATATGTTTATAGGCCTATTTACAAAAAAAGTTGAGATTATTCTGAGAATCCATGTTTATCTTATTTGATGGATTAACTTTGATTCTAAGGAAAATGTTGGAAAGAAAAGCTTTTAATGTGATACCAAAGCATCAGTGTCATATATCCTAATTAGGAGAATGCATTTCTGGGGCTTAATCACAAAAAAATTGGAGATTAAGGAGAATCTATGTCCGCCTTATTTTATGGATGAACTTTGACTTTAGGGAAGATAAGGTAATGGAAAGCATTTCATGGAAAACCAAAGCATCAATGTCAGGTATCACAATCAAGAATGTGTTCATAGTGCCTAACTGCAAAAAAAAAAAAAAGATTATTACGAGAATCCATGTGTGCCTCATTTTATAGACGAGATTTAATTCTAGAGAAAATAAGAGAAAAAAACTTTTCTTCCAAAACAAAAGCATCATATATCCCAATAATGGGAATGCGATGCCCGATCATGAAAAGCAAGGAGAATGCTACAAATATCAGTGTTTGCCTTATTTAATGGATGAACATTGATTTTACCAAAAATGGTGGAAAAAGAAGCTTTTCTTGTGAAACCAAAGCATCAGTATTGTGTATCCCATTAAGAAGAACATGTTTATCATGCCTAATCACAAAAAGAATGAAGATTATTGTAAGAATCCATGTTTGTTTCATTTGAAGGATGAATTTTTATTCTATGGAAAATAGTGGGAAGAAAAGCTCTTAATATGAAACCGAGGCAACAATATGATGTGTCTCAGTGATGGAAATGTGTTTTTTGGTGCCAAATCACAAAAATATTGAAGATTGTTAAGAAAACCCGTGTTTGTCTCATTTGATGGATGAATTTTTATTTTATGGGAAGCGGTGGCAAGAAAAGCTCGAATGCAAAACCAGAGCAACGATATCATGTGTGTCAGTGATGATAATGTGATTTTGGTGCCCAATCACAACAAAAATGGAGATTATTATGAGAACCCATGTTTGTATCATTTGATGGATGACCTTTAATTCTATGGAAAATGATGGAAAAAAAGCTTTTCATGTGAAACCAGAGCATCAATATCATGTATCCTATTGAGGAAAACATGTTTTTGGTGTCTAATTGTAGAAAGATTAAAGATTAGTTCAAAAATCTATTTTTCTTTTATTTGAAGAACGAACTTCGATTATGAGGAGAATTATGGAAAGGAAAGCCTTTAATGCAAAACCAAAGAATCAATATCATGTATTCCAACAAGGAGAATGTGTTTATGATGCCCAATCCCAAAAAGAGTGGAGATTATTATGAGAGTTTGTGTTTCTCTCATTCAATGGATGAACTTTGATTTTAAGGAAAATACTAAAAACATAAGCTTTCCATGCAAAACCAAAGCATCAATATCATGCATTCTAATGAGGAAAACTTGTTTTTGGTGCCAATCATAGAAAGATTAGGGATTATTAAAAAAATCTATGTTTGTCTCCTTTGACAAGTAAAATTTGATTCTAAGAAAAATGGTGGATGGAAAAGGTTTTAGTCTAAAACCAGCGTCAATATCATGTATCCTCAAAAAGACAGCTTAGGGGCCCAATCACAAAAAAAAGTAGAGATTATTTCGAGAATCCATGTTTGTCTCACTTGATAGATGAACTCTGATTCTAGGGAAACTGGTGGAGAAAAAGCTTTTAATGCGATACGAGAGCATCAATATCATGTATACCAATAAAAGGATTGTGTTTATGGGCCTAATCGCAAAGACAAGTGGAGAACATTACAAGAATCCATGTTTGCCCCATTTTACGGATGAACTTTGGTACTAAGGAAAGTGGTGCAGAAAAAAACATTTAATGCAACACCAAAGTATTGATATAGTGTATCCTTAAAAGGGGAACATGTTTATGGTGCCCAATCACAAAAAATTAAAGATTGTTACAAGATCCCACGTTTGTTTTATTTGATGGATAAACTTTGATTCAAAGAAAAGTGGTAGAGAGAAAAGCATTTAATGCAAAACCAAAGCATCAATATCGTGTATCCTACTAAAGAGAACAAGTTTATAGTGCCCATTGACAAAAAGAGTGGAGATTTTTGTGAGAATCCATGTTCGTCTCACTTGACAAACAAAATTTATTCTAGAGTAAAAAGTGGAAGAGAAGCTTTTCAATGGTAACTAAAGCATTGATATAGTGTATCCTAATAAGCACATGTTTATGATGGCCAATTATAAAAAAATGGAGATTATTATGAGAATTCATGCTTGTCTCTTTTGATGGATGAGCTTTGATTCAAAGGAAAATGGTGGAAAGCAAAGTGTTTAATGCAAAGCTAAAGCATCAATATCATGTATCCCAATAAGGAGGAAATATTAATGTTGCCCGATCATAAAAAATGGATTTTATTATGAAAATTCGTGTTTTTCTTATTTGATTAACTTTGATTTTAAGGAAAATGGTGGAAAAAAAGCCACTGAAGTAAAATCGAAACATCAATATCATGTATTCCAGTAAGGAGAACATGTTTATGGTGCGCAATCACAAAAGGATTAGCGATTTTTATGAGAATCTATGTTTGTCTCATTTGACTGGTGAACTTTAATTTTAAGTAAAATAGTCCAAAAAAAGCTTTGCTTGTGAAACCAAATCATCAATATTGTGTATCCTAATGTGGATAATGTATTTATGGTGCCTAATAATAGAAAGAATAGACATTATTACAAGAATCCATGTTTATCCCATTTGATAGATAAAACTTGATTTTATGAAAAATGGTGGAAAGAAAAGCTTTTCATGTGTAATGAAAGCATCAATATCATGTACCCTAATGAGAAAAATGTGTTTATGGGGCCTAATCACAAAATTAGTGGAGATTATTATAAGCATAGATGATTGTTTCATTTGATGGATGATGGTTGACTCTAAGAAAAATGATGGGAAAAAAAGCTTTTCATGCGAGACTAAAGCATCAGTATCATGTATCCCAATGAGGAGAGCATATTTATAGCGCCTAATCATGAAAATGGTAGAGATTATTATGAGAATCCGTGTTGCCTTATTCTATGGATGAACTTTAATTCTAAGGAAATAGGGGAATGAAAAGCTTTTCATGCAAAACCAATGCATCAATATTAGGTATCCCAATGAGTAGAATGTATTCGTGCTGCCAAATGGCAAAAAGAATGGAGATTATTACAAGAAACAATGTTTGCCCTATTTTGTGGATAAGCTATGATTTTATGGAAAATGATGGGAATAAAAGCTTTTGATGCAAAACCAAAGCATCAATATCATGTATTCTAATAAGGAAAACATCTTTATGGTGCCTAATCACAAAAGGATTAGAGATTTTTAAGACAATCCATGTTTGTCTCATTTGATAGATGAACTTTACTCTAAGTGGAATAGTAAAAAAGGCCCTTGCCTACAAAACCAAAGCATCAATATCGTGTATCCTAATAAGGGGAATGTGTTTATGATGCCCAATCACAAAAAAAATAAAGATAATTACAAGAATCTATATTTGTCTCATTCGATAGATGAAACTTGATTCTAAGGAAAATAGTGGAAAGAAAGCCTTTTCATGCATAAACCAACCATCAATATAATGTATCCCACTAAGGAGAATGTGTTTATAGGCTCAGTACCATAAAGGGTGGAGATTATTATGAAAATTATTGATTGTCTCATTTGATGGATGAACTTTAGTTTTAAGGAAAATGGTGGAAAGAAAAGGTTTTGATGTGAGATTGAAGCATCAATCATGTATCCCACTTAGGAGAATGTCTATATGGTGCCCAATCACAGAAAGAATGGAGATTATTATAAGAATTCATATTTGCCTTATTTTATGGATAAACTTTGATTCAAAGGATAATGGGAGAAAGAAAGCTTTTCATGCTAAACCAAAGCATCTATATCATGTATCCCAATGAGAAGCTATGTTTGTGGTGCCCAATCACAAAAAAATTGAAGATTATCACGAAAATCCATGTCTGTCTCATTTAATGGATGAACTTTGATTCTAAATGAAAATGAAGGAAAAATCTTTTCATGCAAAATCAAAGTGTCAATATCATGTATTTGAATGAAGGAAATGTGTTTATGGTGCCTAATCATAGAAAGAATGGAGATTATTACAATAATCCATATTTGTCTCATTTGATGGACTAACATTGGCTCTAAAGAAAACATGGAAAGAAAAGGTTTTTTTTTGCAAAACCAAAGCACGAATATCGTGTATCCTAATGAGGATGACGTGTTTATGGTGCCTAATCACAAAAGAATGGGAATTATTATGGGAATCTTCATTTATCTCGTTTGATGGATGAAGCTTGATTCTTAGGAAAATGATGGAAAGAAAAGCTTTTTATGGGAAACCAAAGCATTAATATAATTATCCCAATGCAGAGAATGTGTTTATTATGATGCTCAATCACAAAAATAGGGAAATTATTATGAGAATCCATGTTTGCCTCATTTTATGGATGAACCTTGATTTTAAGGAAAAAGGTGGAAAGAAAATGTTTTCGTGCAAAACCAAAAAATCAATATTGTGTATTCCATAGAAAAGAACGTGTTTATGATGCCCAATTGCAAAAGAATGGAGATTATTATGAGAATCCATGTTTATCTTATTTGAAGGATGAATTTTAATTCTAAAAAAATCGATGAACAAAAAAGCTTTTCATAAGGAACCAAAGCATCAATAAGATGTATTTGAATGATGGGAATGTGTTTATAGTGCCCAATCACCAAAAAAAAAAGATTATTATGACAATCCATGTTTTTCTCATTTTATCGATGAATATTGACTCAAAGGAAGTTGTTAACCTTGATTTTGATATAACAAACAACTTAAGTTAATTAATACTCAACTTAGTATTTGTGTTTAAATTAAAAAGCATCTTAAAAAATACTAAGTTTGTAATTTGTAAAAAACTATATACTCTAAAAAGTATATTTATACTTAGAATAATTTTTTAGATCTATTTAAGTAAACAAAAATCATTTCATTAATGTTTTTGAAGGTTGGTATCGATTACAAAGAACAAATGTACCAATACTATTCTTAAAAACCCTCAAATTTATCAATATAGCCTGTTTAGTATTGATAATCACCCCATATGTATCAATACAAGGCTTGGCAGTAGCCAAGGTTTGGATGAAACCATTAAATGTATCAATACAAGTGTGTATGTATCAATATAGGCTGCTTAGTATTGATACTCAACCTATGTGTATCGATACAAAGCTTGGCAGTAGCCAAGGTTTGGCTGAAACCCTCAAATGTATTGATGCAATGGTATCTGTATCGATACAGCTTGCTTAGTATCGATGCTTAGATCCCTGTATTGATATAACAAGTTGTAGCGATTACTTTTTTTATTTATATATCGATACTATTGGTATTGTATCGATAATATAGCGTGGGATTGAATGGAAACAAGCACTTGTGAAGGCTACAACGGCTCTTCAACCACTACATTAAATGCCCAATGTCTATGAATCAATTTTCAGCTATAAATGGAGGTTCCAAATAGTTGAAGAAATAGAGATATAGATTTCATTGAATCATTGAACAATAAAAAGCTGAAACTCATCAAATTCTTTATTTCCACTTGTATCAAATTTATACTCTTTAAGCCTATTTGTATCTCATTCATCTTGTACATAAATTACAGCCAACATCTACCTACTAATGGTTCAATTTGTTTGCAAAATACTTCTTTCATATCACAAAAAGGGTTACGTGAAAGTAAATGAAAATATTTGAGAGTTTGGGCTATAATTCTCAAAGGAATTAAAAGGTTCTATCTAAGCCTTAGAAGATAGTAGTGTAAGGTTATACCTTAACCTTAAAGGTAACAATTTGCTTAGTGAATTATAGGAATCACCTTGGTAAGAAAGTACCAAGAAGAAAGGACATGGGTTCCAAATTAAAGGATCGAACCTTTATGCATTGATTATTAGTTTTTCTCTTCTTTATCTTATTTTTAATTTTTAATTTACTTCAAATTTATCAAGTTTTTATAGAACTAATTCACCCCCTCTTGGTTCAATCACTTCTTTAAAGCTAACAATTGGTATCAGAGCTTTGGTCTTCATCATAGGTCCCACACCCTTGAAAAAAGATCCTTGATAGCTCAAAAATGAAGAATGCAAACATTGTAATCAAAGCCTCAAGAATCCCACAAGAGTTGAAAAGCCAAGATGAAGTTTATCTTATAGCATTTGAGATAAATGCAAATGCTATAGGACTTTAAGGGCATTCCATCATAAGACCTCCACTATTCAATGGTGATAACTGCTCATATTGGAAGACAAGGATGAGGCTCTTTATCCAAGCAAATGACTATGAAATATGGAAAATCATCATTAATACACCACTCATCCCAAAGCAGAGAGTTAGAGATTGTATTATACTAAAGGAAAAAGAAGAATGGGATGAATAAGACACCAAAATGGCACAATTAAATGCCAAGGCCATGCACACATTATTTTATGCTCTTGGTCCAAGTGAGTACAATAGAGTCTCCCTATATGACATTGCCAAGCAAGTGTGGGATAAGTTAGCAACCATATATGAAGAAACAAATTAAGTCAAGGAATCCAAAAAAAGCATGCTTACACTTGATTATGAATTATTCAACATAAAAATGGATGAAACCATTAAAAAAATGTCGGATAGAATTACAGATATCATCAATGGGTTAAAGGCATTCAAAAAGACCTATCCAAATAAAAAAAATGGTAAAGAATCTACTCAATAGTTTTCCTAAGTCTTGGGAAGCAAAAGTAACAGCAATTAAAAAATCAAAAGATCCCAACACACTCTTTGGATGAACTCATAGGTTCTCTTCTAATCTATAAAATATAGATCAAGCATAGACAAGAACCATTAATGAATGCTAGTGTTGCCTTTAGAACAACCACTCCTAATGATGATGATGAAGAGGTTGAGGAAGATAAAAAAATGGCCGTGTTTGCGAAAAGATTCAATAAATTAATAAGAATGAACAAAGCAAGAAGACCTCCTAGAAAAAAATGATGAAGGCAGACTCAAGCAAGAAAGAGAACAAATTATTTGCTATGAGTGTAAAAAACTGAGTGATGTGAGCACAACCATGGTACATTGCAAGAGGAATGGAACCAAAGTTGAGCTAGCAATGGTGAATGGATCGGTAACAAGATTAAGAGTCAAGAAGTTCAAAGAAGCACTTTAATCCTACATGGGTAGATTTATAGATGGCATGGAATCTCAAGAGACAATGAGGACCAATGGCATCATATCTAATCAAATGGGGCTAAATTTGTAAGAAGACTCTAATTCTTGTTTAATTAATTATTTTAAGTTAGAAAAATACCTTTGGGTAGCCTGCCACTTGGATTTTGCATGTGGGCTTTTTTTTAATTCATTATGGGCTATTTTGGTGAGATGGTCTTTTATTAGCTTGCTACTCATTTAATTTAAACCTTTAGGCTTAATGGGCCAAATTTTAGAGATGTTAGGTTTAGGCTTTAGTTATTTTGATGGAAGGCCCATGTTTAAAGGCCTTTTATATCTCTAGGGTTTTTCTTTTTGTTATCAAGGGGTATAAATTCCTCATAATGAACGTTGGGTCATAGATTTGCTTATTGGATAAATATTGAGTTTTTATTTATCTTAGGGAGGATAGCTTGTCTTCTTCTATTGGATTAAGAATATAATTCTTATCAAGGTAATTTCTTATGGCAAATTCTATTCTTGTTTTCAACTCAACCTTATCATATGCGTTTCTATTCATATAATTGATTGGGGGTTCATTAGGGTTGGGATTTTTTTTGTTCACATTCTTGTCGAAGTGTGTGTTTAAGGGGTTTCAGATTCTTTAGCCTTGGGGTTCCGCATCATTTTGCATCAGAGCTTGGATTTGGATAAATTCTTTTTTATCTTGTTGGGTTCATCTTATTCTTAAGTTTTTTCTTTTCATTTCTTTTTCTCATATTTGTTCTTTTGAGTTATTTGTTGGCTGCATCTTGTTTTTAAGTTTTTTCTCATCTTTTTTTCTCATATTTGTTCTTTGAGTTATTCGTTAGGTTCATCTTGTTCTTAAGTTTCTTCTCATCTTTTCTTTTTCTCATATTTGTTCTTTAAGTTTTTTACTGCCCTAGCTATCATATAAAATTCAAAAAAAATATAGATCAGCTGCTGGAGTAAAAAAAAAGGAATTAAATAATTAATAATTTGATTCTTGTTAATTTGAAATATGTATTTTTAGCAGCATACATATCTTCCTCTTGTGTGCTTATTTTGTCTTTCTTCATTTTGGAATTCTTGCTTCTAGTTTTATGCCTATCTTCTTTGTTAGGTGTTTTCATTGCATTCCTAATTTTAATTTGCTGTTTGTGAATTACCTTGATTGGAAACTAAATTCTGAAGTGCAGTTGAAGACAGCAAGCTTGAATGTGAAAGCTTAAAAGTGGTTAAAAGCCAATTTTGAGTGAAACACGAGTGAAGTGCCATCTTTTGAGTGAAACATGTAAGGCAGTGAATTATGAGATTCTTTTTATTTCTAACCATTTTCTTGCAGTTTTTTTGCTTTTAAGAATGGCTCAAAGTAGAGATGCAAAAGAAACATTGCATGAGGAAGAGGATGAAATTATGCCTGATCTGAAATTGACATATAAGGTATTCATAAGTGAGTTCAAGAAGTTGTTTACTAGGATGGATGGTATGCAAGAAAGAATTAATAAAGCCAGTAGAATCCAAAACCATAGTAGATTAATTGACACTACAGCAGATAAGAGTTATAGTGGCATTTTATTGCGGCATTTCATTAACAAACGCCGTTATATAAATAGTTGGTGGCATTTATTTGTCAAATGCCATTAAATTGTTTACATTAGTGGCATTTTAAAGATGAACGCTACTAATTTAATAAATGAATTGCCTGCCCTTTTTTCTTTTACGCGCTCAAAATTTAGGATAGTGAAATTAGAGGCATTTAAGGATCAAAAGCCATTAAATTACGAAATTAGTGATGTTTTTATTGGAAAGCGTTTTAATATTTGAAACGCCACTATGTTGTAATATTTAGTGGTGGTTCATTTTGAAACGCCGCTATTTAGTTATATTTAGCAGCATTTCTTATTTGAAATGCCATTAAGGGTTTTAAGTAAATAGCCTTTTCTGAAATTGATTTTAGGGCTTTTCATCTTTCAATTATTTTTCCATCTCTCTTTTTGACACCGTTGGAATCGTCTCTTTCTTGGAGACTTGCATTTGTCTCATTCTTTCTTGCATTACACTTTATAAGGTAATAGTTTAAGATTTCCTACAATTATTGAATGTATTTTTATTTTGCCTTTCCCAAATTTGGCTTGATTTGGTTACTATCATTCCAGATTTTAGTTGCTACTACTCAAAATTTCCACTCCCATCACAAGCTTGGCGAAGGGGGTTTTGGACGTGTTTACAAGGTAAGATCCAACTGTTGAAATTCCTATTTGGTTGCCTAGAAAATAGAGAGAAGATGCAACTACACTGTTTATCAATTCTGCTCTATTAAGATTTCATTTTTTATGGGTATTTCAGAATAAATTCATTTGGGTATTTCAGAACAAGAATAGCTCCCTAACTAATTGTTGTAAAAAGTTACAAATCAAGGAAAAAATTTATCTTTTTAGAGTCAAACCCCAAGCAAAAACAAAGCTAAATTTCATCTGCTTGATCAACAAAGAATTCTGTAAACTAGAATCAGAATCTAAAATTTTGATCAAGTAATATTGTGAATAAGTTGTAGATAATGATAAAAAATGTGCATGTATATAATATACATATATATTTATTTACAATTGCATTAACAATTAAAACAAGTGAAGTTCTTGCCATCAAAATGATTAGAACTGTGTTGAAAATCTGATTGCTTACTCCATCCGATGATTGATGAAATCAGAGATTGTGCTGCAGTTGGATCTACACTAGCACCTTTACCCCCCTTCGGCTTTCAAACCCCACTACACATAGCTTGCACCTTATGCTGTGAATCGCATACCTTATCTTGGCTTTACCACTAAGTTATGGGAAAAAGGAAAAAAAGTTAAACTATAAGATAATTTATTAAAAATAATAATTATAATTATTATTTTAAATATATGCAATTGATATTGTCATGCTTCAGGGTGTTTAGTTTCATTGTTTCCTTCATAAATCCAGTTATCAGCTTCAAAAGTCCATCTTAGAATTTTTTTCTAAGGTCCATGCCATTCCAATTCCAAATTAGTTAGACCACATTGACCAAAAAATATGTTATATAATTATATTATATCTTATATTGTATTTTATTTTTTCATATTATATTTGTATTATATAATTATATTATATTTTATTTACTATTAAATTACATCATCATATAATTAAAAAAATAAACACCTTAGCTGATCATTGCAGATTAATATCAGTGGATCAGAATGATTCACGTGAATTACTTTATAGTGTTATACAAAGATTGATAATTTTGGATATGCATGATAAAAAATATAAAATTATCATATATATAATGAATAAAAAATAATATAATAAATATGACATGATACATTAAATATGATAAACATAATTAATGTAATATAATGTTATATTCGTACTTATAATTTTGACATACTTTTACACTGTTAACCAAAAAAATATAAAATACGATCTTTATACTTGAAATCTTATCTAGCTGCAATTTTTTGTAGATTATCTGTTCAAGCTTTAAATTGATTGTTTTTTGTTTTTATGAATATAGAATGCTTTAAATTGATTGTTGTGTTAGCTAATTTCTAGCTCATTTTTTAATTCTCGTATCTTTTCTCTTTAGTTGTCTTTAGATGGAAATGGATAAAAGTTGGATGCAAAAGTCGAGGTTAAGTCAAGATTACTTACATGGAGTACAAAATTTTCTTAGCTTTGCTATTAATAGAGAAAGGGAAGATAATAGGATACTATGTCCTTGTGTGAAGTGTGCTAATATTGATTGGCGTATATGTGAAATTGTCTTCGAACATTTAATATGTTTTGGATTTCTCTCGAGGTACACACGATGGCATTTTCATGGAGAGTCCATACCTTCTAGATCATCCTCTAGAGTTCCTCAGAATTCCACTTGCGATAATCATCATCAGTCCAATAGACAAGATGACATGGAAGGCATGTTATGGGATGTATTTAACATGTATAACCATAGTTTCCAAATGTCTACACCAGAAGTTTTAGAGTTAAATGCGGATGATGTTAGAGTGAATAATTTTGTTGAAATGGAAAGAGAAGTAGGTGATCAGTAGCCTAATGGAGAAGCGACAAAGTTTTATATGTTGTTTAATGAAATGAATAAAGAACTCTATGATGGATCTAAGCATTCAAAATTGTCTTTCTGTATCCATCTTTTTCAATTGAAAAGCTTAGGAGGGTGGACAAGAAATTCTTTGACACTATTATTAGAGTTTCTTAAAGAAATGTTTCCCTTTACAAAAATCCCTAATTCTTCTAAGGATGCTAAGAAGATAATAAAAGATTTAGGTCTTGGAAATAAGAACATTCATAGTTTTTGGAATGACTGTATGTTGTATTGGGGTGATAGAAAAAATCAACAAATTTGTCATGTTTATAGCAAATCTCGATGGGTGGATGAAAATACAAAAGATAATGTGCCTCAGCTTGAAGGTGAAGTAGATTTAAAAGAAAAACTGTAAAAATTTTAAGGTAGTTTCCTCTAATACCAAGACTTTAACAAATTTTTGTGCCATCAAAAACATCTGATTCTATGGGATGGCATCATGATGAAAGGACCGATGAAGGGTTACTAAGGCATCCTATAGATTTTCTAGCTTGGAAAGAATTTGATAAAAAGTTTCCATGCTTTGCTAACGATCCTCAAAATGTGAGGCTTAGACTTGCATCTGATGGTTTTAATCCATTTAAAATGATGAGTACTTCTTATAGTACTTGGCCGGTTGTCTTGGTTCCTTACAATTTACCTCCATGGAATTGCATGAAATAATCCTCCTTTGTCTTGTCTATGATAATTCCTAGAGAAAAAAGTCCAGGAAATGATATTAACATTTATATGCAACCCCTAATTGAAAACCTAAAGTAGTTATGGGAAAGGGTTGACAAATATGATGCATCAAAAAGGGAAAACTTTCATTTGCGTGCAGCATTACTATGGACTATAAATGATTTTCCTAATTATGCAAATCTCTCTGGGTGGAGCACTAAGGTCGTTATGCTTGTCCTAGCTGCACTGCACAAACATGTTTAAAGTGGTTATATAACAGGAAAAAATTCTCTTATGTGGGACATCACTGGTGGTTAGATGAGAACCATAGATTTTGATACCAAAAAAATAATTTTGATGGCACTGAAGAGTTTAGAGAAGCACCTCAGCCTACTGTTAGGTCTGATATCTTAATGATGTTGAAAGATATCAATTTCACTTACGGAAAGACCAATCATACCATAGAATCAAGGAAAAGAACGAGGGAGGTACATGAAAGTAATGGTATTGATAATCAGAGTGATAAGGAAGAAGATGAAGAAGATGATCCAAATGAGGCAGATTTATGGAAAAAAAGAAGTATTTCTTTTGAGTTACCTTATTGGGAGCATATTTTATTACGTCATAACCTTGATGTTATGCACATAGAGAAGAATGTTTGTGAAAATATAATTAGGACAATTCTTAATGTGGATAAAAAAACAAAAGATAACTTAAAGAGTCGGCTTAGCCTAGTTGACATGGGAATTTGCCGTGAACTTCATCCAAAATTACTCCCCAATGGCAAGTTAAGGTTGCCACCTGCTTGCTTTGGGATGTCCAAGAACGAAAATGATGTATTTTGTAAGGTGTTAAAAGATATGAAGGTTCTAGATGCATATGTGTCGCAACGTACCCCAGGGTAGATCCTCGCGGATCTAAAAATATGTACGACTTAAAATATTTTCTTAACTTGGAAATGTCTTCTTGATTAAGACTATTCTTTGGCGGTGTGATGAGAATGAGAATGTACGAATTCTCGACTTATGTTACAGTGAGGGGGA
>JAQSVH010005886.1:0-12277 GCA_029448705.1 Adansonia digitata | reverse complement strand
ACAAGATGCATGGACATGGCATAAAATGCATGAGCAAGAGATATCAAACTAATGAGGATGAAATGAAGCATTTTGCATATAAAAGGGGCATTAAGGCATCTAAATCTTAAACTACACAACCAAATGCCACAATAATGCATGATAATCCTAAGAGGGTGATGGAAAAATAGAGAGCTCACTAAAATGATGAAGGTGCTAAGAAACAGAAAATTAAAATGACAAAGTGAGAAGCTATACCAATAAAACTTTAATTTTCAGCCAAACAGTTGGAGCAGCAGAGATGGCTTGAATTTCCCTCTCTTCCTTGTTGTTAATAAGCAAGAAGAAGAGAGAAACAATGAGGTTTTGGTTCTATTATGGATGAAGGTGATTTTCAGAATGTGTAATAGTTAGGAAGTGAGTGTTTTGGGGCTGTTTTTGGTTACTGAGTAAAAACTATGGGATTTGGTTTTTTTGATATGTGAATGTGTTTTGAAAGTGAAAATGAGCTGGAATCTAACCTTTTTTAGCTGAGATAGAAGTGGTCCCTTTATACCAGCATTTTGGAGCCAAATTAAAGGTGTTTTTGGCCATTTCTCAAGAGGGATAAGGTGATGTCAGCATGGTGGCTATAGGGTGGCTGGAGGGAGCAATTTGCTACCAATGTGATGGGCAAAGGATGGCTGGTTTAAATGCCAAAATGATTTTCCAGCAAATAGGGTGGCTGATGGTGATATGGGTTAACAAGCTAGGGGGTATGGTGATCATGTGATATTGACCTTTTTTATCTAATTTAGACTTTAAAAAATGTTATAATTAATTCAAAAGTCTAAATTTGTAATCTGATATGTGTTTTAATCTTTCCTGATGCAAAGAAATAAGTGAAAATCGAGTTTTGGATCAATGGTGGATGAGTCCAAATGCCCGAACAGTGAAAATGGCCTGCATGTATCGATGCATTGCATAATATATCGATACATTTGGTCCAAAAACCTTTATGGTATCGTTATAATGAACATTGTATCGATACAATGATCATTGTATTGATACTATGAACCTTTGTATCAATACTATGAACCACTGTATCGATACATGTTGATATGTATCGATACATTTCTTTACAGAATGGCATGGCCTAGCATCGATACATGAGGTCCTGTATTGATATAAAGGCTCATTTATTGATACATCTACATGTTGTATCAATACAAATGGGGATTTTTCAAATTTTTGGATCGTTGGAGCATTGTATCGATACGTGAGAACCATGTATCGATACATTCAACTAAAATTGTGAATTTTCTCATTTCTTTTGTCCCTAGACACCTTGAACTACATCATTTGATCCCACATCTTTGTATTTACCTTTGATATGATCCCTAGGTCCATTAAGGTTAACGGGATAGTTTTATGGCGAAGGCATACCCTTTTTCATTCATTTTCGAGTCCTTTAAGGGTTATCGGGATACTTTCATATAGAAGGTATACCCGAAGGGTGTTTTCATAATTTTGTATTAGAACCATATCCTATATGAGTACTAGGATACTTTCACGTAGAAAATACGCATTAAGAATCGGTTCATCATATTAGGTTATTTTTAGGCCATACAGTCCGTATCTTTTTTAATAATAAAAATTATTTCTATAAATAAAGCAATGTCTCCTAATTAAATTAATACATGAGATTCTTACCAGAATATGTGAGGAATTTTACGGATTATTTTAATAACGAGATATCCTTTTCAAATAGGAAGTTGAGATTTTTTAATTTTGAGAAAATAAAACCTTTCGTATTCCGCATGGTTTTCTAGCGGGATACGATGGAGAATTCATGTCCACTTGGTTCCCTAGGAGGGCACAAATAATTTTGTGATTTTCAAAAGCATTAAAACATGACTTTCTCAAAATAATAAATTTCTTTAATAAAATATTATGAGAATTATAATTAAATATCGAATATTAAAATCGAATAAAAATCAAATTTATTTTAACACATGATTAATAATGTACCGATTGCCAGGTATCATGAGAAGGTCGATCCTTGCTTGTGATTGTAACCAACTCCCAGATCTTTTCAAGCGATCTCTGGGATAAGTGCAAACCTCAGAGTTTGTTTTTCATGAGTTTTGTAACCCTCAAAAATATAAACTCCAACAAGTGTCCTGTCTCACTTGGCTAAAATAAGACTGGTGAAGACTCTAAAATAAATAGTCATTTCGTAATGACTATTTAGAAAAGTAGAGGGAGCGATTCATCTCAATAACTCAGTCTCTAGGATATGGACCCCTAAAAATAGAAAGGAATAATTATGTAGATAGTTATCTAGAAACAATGGATACATTTGCCATTTTAAGTCAGGCTGGTTAGGATTCATATCTGGGCCATGTTGTGATAGGGAGAAGAAAGACTAGATTGAAAAACAATAACATCAAGCTCAATGAGTCATTTTTGGTGCATAAATATTACGAAAAATGCAAAACAAGTCTAAATGCTTTTCTAAGGCCATTTTAATCTTAAAGTATTCGAAGTTTAATATAGGATTAGGATGCACCAATGTAACATATGCAGTGAAGCGTAAATTATAAGTTGAATATTAGCATATATTGCATGCACCATCATAATCAATGTAATATAGGAAATTAGAAATAAGATTAATGAGCCTTATAAGACTAAAATTCAATGGAAATATGTCTCTAATGGTTCAAAATGAAAACAAAATAAAATAAAATCTAAAAGTTGGAAAGATGGAAGGAATAAACCTTGATTGATTGATAAAAATCCTCACCACAATCAATACAAGGGTTGGATGCCATTTTTAAGGATGAGAAACCTAAAAGATAAGTTTCATAAACTCGCCACCAAGAAGACTTAAATAAGAGAGAATAATTGAAAACAATCAACTACTTTATTAATCAACTCTGAATGTCTCAAAAACATGCATAAGGTCCTCTATTTATAGTAGAGGATTTGGCCAAAGGCCCTTACAAGAAAAGTAAAGTAAATCATAAATCATTAATTAAGGTATTGCTTGCTCATAAAGAAAATAAAATAGTCAACAAAATTAATTTCCTTGCAAGCTAAGGAATTAAAATCTTCCTAAAAAAGAAATAAAATCCTTGGAGATTAAGTAATAATCTACACACTAAAACTTTCCTAATTTGGATGCTGTTGACTTTCTTGCTCAAGAAGACTTCTAGCATCTTCAAGGATTTTTCTTATCAAGCACATGATACACCAAGTTAACTTTTTTAACCCTTGATCACATGATTTGGCTTGTATATTTGAACTCCTCTTTTTTTGGGCCTACGACCTTCGGCCAACCATGATGTGGCACATCATCTTCCCCTTATTAAGAAGGATTTGCCTTCAAATCTGCATCGTCTTCATCATCCAAGGTGTCCTCCAAATAGGGTGTAAGATCTCGAGCATTGAACGTGGTACTCATATTCTTCTGGTAAGTCAAACTTATAAGTGTTGTCATTTACTTTCTCAAGAACCTTAAAAGGACCATCAGCCCATGACATTAGCTTAGACTTTTTTTTATTAGGAAACCTCTCCTGTGAACATACAAGATCTGTCAATTTGAACAGAACTTACTTTATCCTTTTGTTTATCGGTCTTTCATTAGCTTTGTTTTTCTTTTCTATCTATTCTCTAACTTTTTTGTGCATATTCTTCACCATTTGAGCATTCTTAGATCCATTTATACAACTTCTCTCACTAATTGGTATTGGTGCTAAATCAAGAGGTGTAGTTAGGTTGAAACCATATAGCACTATGTACATTACGATTGTAAACAAACTCTACATATGCCAAGCACTCATCCCAATTCTTTAGATTTTTGTTCACCATCATCTTAAGCAAAGTTGAAAGTGTTCTATTCACCACCTTAGTTTGCCCGTCAGTTTGTAGATTACAAGCTGTGTTAAATAATAACTTGGTTCCAAGCTTCTTCCACAAAGTCTTCCACATATAGCTTAGATACTTAGCATCACGATCAGAAATAATGCTCTTAGGAATCCTATACAGTTGAACTATTTCATTAAAGAATAAATCAGCTAGATGGCTAACATCGTCAGTTCTGTGGCATGGAATGAAGTGTGACATTTTTGAAAAGTGATCCATTACAACCATTATCTAATCCTTTCCTTGTTGTGTCTTACGTAAACCTAAAACAAAATCCATGCTTACATGTTCCTTGGGATGTTTAGGTATGGGCACAGACATGTATAGCCCTTCTACCATCTCTTTGCTATTTGCCTTTTTGCACATGACATATCTTTCTATAATTCTATGAATATCTCATTCATTGCTAACCAATAGAAGTGTGCTTTCAATGCTTATAGTGTCTTCTTTTCACCAAAGTGTCCAGCTAGACCTCCTATATGAGTTCATGCTGAATAAACCCTTTTTTGCTCCCTTCGTGCACTCTTTATAGATTTTTGTGAAGTGTGGGTCCTTTTTGTATAATTCTATTATTAAATCAAACCCCATTAATCTCGTATTAAGCATAGAGATTAGTGCATACTTTCACGAAAGTGTATCAGCTACAATGTCGACATTCCCTTTCTTATACTTGATTACTTACGGAAATGATTCCAAGAACTCCATCCACTTGGCGTGTCTCATATTCAGCTTGCTTTGCCCCTTTAAATGTTTTAATGACTCATGATCCATATGAATCATGAACTCTTTAGGTAATAAGTAACGTTGCCAAGTTTCCAAATGCCTGAATCAATGTATAAAACTCCTTATCATGGGTTGAGTAGTTAAGACGTGAACCACTCAACTTCTCACTAAAATAGGCAATGGGATGCCCATATTGCTTAAGAACAGTTCTAATCCCAATTCCTGATGCATCACACTCCACTTCAAAAGTCTTTGAGAAATCAGGTAATGCTAGTATGGGAATCGAACTTAACTTCTCCTTGATCAAGTCAAAACTTCGCTGTGCTGCGTCAATCCACTTAAACTCTATTTCCTTCTTCATGCACTCAGTCAAAAGAGCTACAATGGTGCTAAAATTTTTCACAAAGCATCTATAGAAGGATGCCAAGCCATGAAAACTCTAAACTTTAACAACATTAGTGGGAATTGGCCACTCCTTGATAGCTTTAACCTTTTTTTCATCAACCTTCGCTCCATTTTGGGAAATGACATAGCTAAGAAAAACTAGAAGATCTTCGCAAAATGTACACTTCTTGAAGTTGGCAAATAACTTCTCTTCTCTAAGCACTTTAAACATTTTGGTAAGATGCTCTATGTGTTCATCAAAGCTTCTACTATAGACAAGTATGTCATCAAAATAAACAATAAAATGACCAATAGATTTTTGTAAAACACGGTTCATTAACCGCATAAATGTGCTAGGAGCATTGGAAAGCCAAAGGGCATGACTGTCCATTCATACAATCCAAACTTAGTCTTGAAGGCTATTTTTCATTGATCACTTTCCTTGATTCAAATCCGATGGTATCCACTTTTGATACCAATCTTCAAAAAGATAGAGGAACCATGCAACTCGTCCAACATGTCATCAAGCCATGGAATGGGATAGTGTTATTTGAATGTAATTTGTTAATAGCTCAGTGATCTATACACATACGCATCGATCCCTCCTTCTTGGGCACCAAAAGAGCTGGTACTACATGCAGACTCATGGACTCTTTAATAAAGCCATTCTCCATCAATTCCATTACTTATCATTGGAGGGTCTTAGCTTCTTCCAAGTTGTATCCATATGTTGGTCTATAGGGCAAAATCGAACAAGGTATAAGATCAATCTGATGCTTTATTCCATGGATTAGTGGTAACTCTTTTGGAAGTTCTTCCAAGAAAACATCCAAAAATTCCTTCAATATCTTATCCAATTTTGGATGGATAGCTCCACCTTCCCCTGAAATCTACTTAACTATCAACAAGTAGCTCCACCTTCCTTTGAAATCTACTTAACTATCAACAAGTAAACAATCTCATCGGATATTAAAGCATGTTTTACCTCCCATTGTTGGTGAATAAGCTCTCCTTCGTTACTTTGCTAATCTCTAACTAGTCTTGCATTACCTGGGAAGGATTGAGAGGTGTCAATAACACATATTTACCATCTTTAGAAACAGAATAGGTGTTTGTATGCCCATGATGCATGTCATCTCAATCAAACTATTAAGGTCTTCCAAGAAGCACATAGCTAGCATTCATTATTACCACACACACGTTACTTTAGCTTTGTACCTTCCTATGATAAATGGCACATTCACTTGTTCTGTAACCCTCAGGTTTCCCTTATTGTTTAGCCATTACAAATGATAAGGATATAGATGCTTAGTAGTAGTGAGGTTTAATTTATTAACCAATGTAGTAGAGGCTACGTTAGTGCAACTTCCTTCATCAATGATTAAACCACATACCTTGCCATTAATGTTGCAACTGTTGTGGAAGATATTCTCCCACTGTTCTTCCTTTTGCCCTTGGTTGTATGGTGAGATTGTGGTGAATAACAAGCAATTGTCTTTCTTCAAAAGGTGCAACGTGCTCCTCTTCCACTCGTACTTTCGAATCTGATTCATCTTCATTAACAACTTCTTCAATTGATTCACGAATGATTAGTATCTTTTTGTTAGGACGTTAAGAAGCTATGTGTCCAAGCCCAAGGCACTTAAAACACTTGATATCACGGCTTTTTATTGAAGGTAAAGAATTTTCAACTTTCTTTTTCCCTTTTTCAACCATGTTCACCTTAATAGGATCCTTCTTTTCTTCAAGTTTTATTATTTTTTTAAAGATATAAGATAAAGAAGAGGATGAGGTTTAAGGTTTACTTACCCTAGACATGCCTCTCTTACACTACCTTTCAACCTTCATAGCCAATGTAATCATATCATCTAATATGGCATATGGTTGTAACTCCACCAAATCTGCAATGTTTTTGTGCAACCCACTAATGAATCTTGCAATGGTTTATTCTTGAGCTTCTTTTAGATCACACCGCATGATTAGCATCTCAAACTCTTTCAATAATCCTCAAATAATAGGCTTCGTGTTGCAAAGTTTGCAACTTGAGGAATAGCTATTGCTTATAGTATTAAGGTACAAACCTCTTTTCCATACTCCTTCATGTTGAGACGATTTTTTCTTTCATATTTTCTTTGCGCCTTAATATTCTCCCACCACAGTAATCAGTAAACTCTAGAGCTACAAGTTTTACCTTTTTAGCCTCAGTGTATTCTTGACACTTAAAAACTTTTTTAACACATTGTACCTATTCCAAGCACTCTTTGGGAGAGCTTGTTCCATAAGAAGGTGGAATCTTCATCTTGATATTATCAGAGGTTCTTGGCTGCAACCGTTGCCTTGGTGCTTCTTCAAGTTCATCTTCTATGCCCAGATCATCATACTCATCACCTTCATCATGATCAACCTTTCATTGTTGTGGCTGATTCACAGCCAACTTTTCCACCATACATATAAGCTGATCTATGAGAGTACAAAGCTCTTCGTTATTGCGTTCAAGGGCTATAAGACGAGCTTGTTCACAGCTCATTCATTACCGTAATCTTGAATTTAGTGGCGTATGGGTTTCACTACCGTCTGAAATAGAGTTTATCACTTAAAAACGTTAAAAAACCTTAGCTCTGATGCTAATAATGATGAGCCTTATAAGAATAAAACTCAATGGAAATAGGTCTCTACTGGTTCAAAACAAAAATAAAGGAAAATAAAATCCTAAATTTGAAAGTTGAAAGGTGGAGTAATGGAAGTAATTAACCTTGATTGATTGATAAGAATCCTTGCCATAATCAATGCAAGGATTGGACGCCACTTTTAGGGATGAGAAACCTAAAAGATAAGTTTCACAAACTCGCCACCAAGAAGACTTGGATAAGAGAAATGAGCTAAAAATAATCAGCTACTTTATTGATCAACTCTGAATGTCTCAAAAACATGCATTAAGGTCCCCTATTTATAGTAGAGGATTTGGCCAAAGGCCTTTACAAGAAAAAGAAACTAAATCTTAAATAATTAATTAAGGTATTGCTTTCTCATAAAGAAAATGTAGTCAATGAAATTAATTTCTATGCAAGCTAAGGAATTAAAACTTTCCTTAAAAAAAAACTAAAATCCTTGGAGATTAAGTAATAATCTGCACACCAAAATTTCCTAATTTAGATGCTGTTGACTTTTTTGCTCAAGATGACTTTTAGAATCTTCAAGGATCTTTCTTATTGATTAAATGATACACCAAGCTGACTTTTTTAGCTCTTGATCATGTGATTATGCTTGTATAGTTGAACTCCTTCTATTTTAGGCCTATTACCTTGGGCCAACCATGATGTGGCATATCAAAGATGCACCAATATAATGTTATCTTCAACTAGTTAATCCATGAATCTAATCAGCAAACTTGTTGAATTACATTAGAATCAATGTGATGTAGGAATAGTATGCAATAATGTAACATTATCATCAAAATTTTCAAACCATAGCCCATCATATGCTTCAGAACACAAATCCATTAAAAATTTGTCAAAATCAAGTTTGACACCCTTAATTCGGGTTCCTAAATGAAGACAACCTAAAGAAAGCAAGGTAAATGGATGATCAAGAATGAATTGACACCAATCACGATCTACTAACACGAATAAAAATACGGGCGAAATCACCTTTTTTAAATGTTCAACTAAATTGAATACTATAAGTAATCGCCAAAATCTTATTACTTCACCTAAGATAACTAGGGATCTTGATGCGGATAAAGAACATAATCATCGCATAGGCAATGAAAATAGAGGATAACCTAGAAGAAGTGTAAGAAACCTCGACACTCCTGGCCCTATTCTTATCAAGGACAAGATCCAAGAGAACAATCCCGCCACCAAGCACAAACATAAATTTTAAGGAAAGTCCTTCGACGATGTATTGACCTTTGACTCGAACTGGAAGGAAGATAATAGGTCAGACAGAGCCGGTGGTAGGGTCTTGACTTGAGCCGATGCTAAGCAGCTCGATAATGACTTCACAAATGATGCTAGAGACTACCATGAAGTAGGTGAAAAGGAGAAGGCCAAATACGGTCATGGGGGAAGGAAGGAAAGGGAAAAAAAACTTGAGGTCAAGGTGAGGGGTGCAAAGGAAAGAGTAAAGTAAGATTTTCAAAATATGGATTAGTGGGTCTATAAAGAATTGAGACGAGGCATCAGCGGTGATGGTAGTGCTAATAGATTAGGAATATGTTTTCGGAGCCATTTTTCTTTTTTTCTATTTCTCACTGCTTTCAATCCTTACTTTTGATCTGCGTTTTAAATTTTAATCAGTCTGCCTCGGGGTTCGATTAGAGGCTATAAAATAAACTTAAATTCAAAAATTCGTTTATGCAGACCAGAGTCTAAATTTAAATCGAATTAATTTAATTAAAGAGATAAAAATTTAAATTTAAATTCGATTTGAACTTGAATTTAATATTAAAAATAAAATAATAAAATTATTATTAAATATTTTTTATAAAGTAAAAGCTTTAAATATAAATTTTATGAATTTTTATATTAACAAATTGATTTTATAAAGCAAAAATATTTTTTTATCATTTTAGTATTAACAAATATTAATTTTAATATATAAATATAATTAAAAATATCTTTTTTTATTTTCTTACCTATAAATCTATTTGTTGTCACTACTCAATGATGTCAATGTGAATTTTATTTCTTTTATGAATCTTATATAAATACAATATAACAAGGTACATGTTGGCTGTGTAAACTCTGTCGACAAAGACGTCACATGAATAGTATACTTTTATGACATGTAAGCCAAATAAAAAAATATGTATTATTTTAAAATTACAAGATTTTATTTATTAAAATTTTCAAATTCAATTATTTAACTAAGTTTTAATTTTTAAAATAAGATTATTTCAAGATTAAATTAGAATAAAAAAAAGAGAACTTTAAAACTTAATCTTAGTTTATTCAGATTTCATTGCAATAAAAAAAATTTAAACTTTAAAAGTTATTCAAAAGTTTATCAAAATTTTAAACTTTAAAATCTTATTTTATTTAACCTATTTATCAAAATTTAATCATCACTAAAAACTATCTACGCACATCATTATTTTATATTTAAATTTTAAAATATATTTTATATTTAAATTTAAAATTAAAAATATTGGCATTATCTTCACATTGAATAAAATATATTTTAAAACAATTTTATATCTATATGATTCAAAATAATTGAAAAAGGTACGCAAGTCATTCTTATTTATATGTCAATGGGTTGATTGAGAAAATCCCTTAATAGATGCAAGTTTAAATTGTATCAAACTCTATTAAACGTGAAGTGAGACCATAAAAGTGATAAAAAACAGAATTTATTCAATTTCTTTAAATTAAATTCATCTTAGAGATCTGAAGAAAGAATGGACTGCTTGCAAAAATGGAGATTTGCAATTCCAATAGATATATTAGATCCAGAAGTGAAGGATAATCAAAAAATTTAAAGAGTTGAAGAACAAAAACAAGCCCTATCATGCAATTATCAAGAATAGAAGCTACAATACCTTGGTAAGTTCATCTAATGTTTAGCTAATGGATGCTATCTAATCAAAGTAATAAACTATATCCCAAGATTTTGTTTCCAATTTTCCTGGTTAGTTAATCAACCATTTCATTCATCTTCGTCCATGAAAGGCCAATGTTTTAAGCATATGTTGGCAAGTAGTTGTTGTTACCATGGCTTTTAGAAGCAAACAAACAATCTTTGATGACATTGACGAATTAAAACAGGAAATCAACTCCATGAAATATAATTAAGTTTTTATTTATTTATTTTTTTCTTTGAGTATATAGCTTTAATATCGAAATTGTGATGTGAGTTCAATCAAAATCAGTGGCACCGTGGAATTCCTCCAACAAGTTCACTAGCACTTACCTTCTGAACATACCATTAATGGTACAAGGTCCCTACTCTCAATTAATTCACTTCTCATTCAAACACTAAAAAAAAAGTCTATATGGTGAAATAAGAGAGTTCAATTCAACTTCAGCCAAATTTACAAGGTTTAGATTTCTTTTTTAAGGTATGCTTCAAGGCTACACAATGGTTACACCAGTGCAAGGATCTCAAAGTGAAGAACAATCTAAATGTTACAAGATTACTCTACAAGTTTGGTTCACCTGATGCTTTCCTCTCCAAGGTAAAACATTAATTTTTCCAAAATGATTAGTGTAATAATCAGGATTAGGATTTCTCTGTTGCTCTATTAATGTATAATGTAATGTAAATGGAACGAAATAGTGTGTTTTTTTTCGGTTTATTTTCTCGCCTACAATTTCTTAAGCACTTTTAAGGTGTTTTTTTTTTTGCCCTTTTAGTTTTAGTTGGCACCCTAAACAAAATATTTAATTTTTTTTTTAATAATGGAAAGGGATCCAATATTCTTTTAATTAATTCTCTTACATATATTTTGGTTAAACTCAAAATTATGAGAGGAAATGAGAAACTTCCTTGAACAAAATACAATTTGTCAATTTCTTTGTGCCATCTGTTTGTAAAAATTTTAATACTTGTGTCGCAACGTGGTCTAGATACGAATCCTAACCAAGCCCGACTTAAATGGCCTTTGCTCCTATATTTGTTAAATTTGTTATTATTTTATATTTTCTTATTTTTATAGGCCATATAATTGTTGACAACTTTTCACTTTTGGGGATTGGGTGGCCGAGATGAATCGTTCACTCGACTTAACCTTAAATAGTCATTACGAGATGACTATTTATTTGGAGTCGCCACCAATTTGTTTGAGCCATGTGAGATTGGTCACCTACTGGAGTTTGTATTTCGAGGGTTACGAAACCCTAGAAAACAAATTCCAAGGCCCGCGATCATACCAGAGATCATATAAAAGGGTCCGGGAGTCGGTTACAATCACAAGTAAGGATCGACCTTCTCGCGATGCCCAAAAATCGGTACCTTTTTAATTAAATGTTAACTTAAATTTTAATTTTTATTCGGTTTCAACATTGGACGTTTAATTATAATTTCTATAGTATTTTATTATGAAAGTTTATTATTTCGAGAAAGTCGGGCTTTAATGTTTCTAGAAATCACAAAATTATTCGTACATTCTCGGGGAACCAAGTGGGTATGAATTCTTAATCATATCCCGACGGAGAACCATACGGAATATGAAAGGTTTTATTTTGTTTTAAAATTGAAAAATCTCAACTTCTCATTTGAAAAGGTTATCTCGCTATTAAAATAATCCGTAGAATTCCTCACATATACTAGTAGGAATCCCACA
>JAQSVH010005875.1:0-12277 GCA_029448705.1 Adansonia digitata | reverse complement strand
TAAATCTTCAATTTTTCAAAGTTTTTATTGAGCCAATTCACCCCCCTCTTGGTTCAATCTCTCCATTAAAGCTAACAGGGTGAAAGAGCCCAAATAAAATGAAAATCATTGATTACAAAGGATTCAGATAATCTTAATTCAAAAAATCATAAGTTTGTCATCCAAAATTATCCGAGGACAAATAGGATACTATTGGAAAGGTAATTTTGTGCTTTTTTAAGGAAAAATGTCATAAAATTCATAAAAAATATTCTAGTATTTGAAAATAAAAAATAATTTTCCAAGTCGTGACTACTATGCTGCCAAGGTAAAAACAAGGGAGTCTTTTGGTTTTCTTAAGATTCTAGGACTAAACTCAGGCCATAGATTTTTGAATGTTTGTGACAAAAAAATGTGAGTGGCATAGACTTCATGAGCTTATTTACACAATCCCAGAGTAGTTTGGAATGATGAAAAAGCCCATTGACCATGTCATAAACACAGATAATTTAGGCAACATGATTAAAGCACAAACAATTTTAAACAATTAAAAACATTTTAATTTTGAAAATAGAAAATTTGGTCTCAATAGCCCTTGAACCCAAACATGAAAAAAATTTGCTTTTTCCCTAAGATTAAAAGACCAATGAATTGAAAACCTTAAGTGGATGTTAATCATCATTTATTGAGGTTAACATGGCCTTAACTTGGGAGGTTAAGAAAATAGTTTTTCGACAAGAAACAAACAAACATTTTAAGTAACATGTGATGAACTAAATATGATATTCATGACAATAAACATGTTAGGCATGTTCAAATATGCAAAGATGACATTTGAGGTTGAAAATAATGAAAATATGTAGAGAGATCAGTATGAGAATGCATGAAGATATTAGTTAAATGCATTACATTAAGAATATTGCCATAGAGATGATATAAGCATGCTTGAACAAAAGAGAAAAAAATGTTAAAATTTCAAGACAACATTGAAACACATTTTTTAGATGGTCGAAGCACATAAGAGTGAAAAAAACATGATAAAGAGGTCAATGAAGCATCACAAATCCTATGTCCACCACATCCAAGGCCACAATATGCATAAGAATCCTAAGCTAAGGTCATGATTAGCTTATTAAGGCTCACTAGAATGATGAAAGTACGAAAATAAGTAAATTAAATAGAAAAAAAAGAAAATTACATCCCTAAAGCTTTGAAGACCTTTTTGGTGCTGTTGAGTAGAAAATGTTTTAAACTTATAGCTAACTTTTTTGCCTTTCCTTGCTATGATTTTAACAAGAAAAGATGGCTAAGAATGAGCCTAAAAGCTGTTATATTAATAGAAAAATGTTTTTTGAGGTAAGGTGATGGTTATAGAAGGTTTTTGGAGTGTTGATGAGGGAGTTACAAGAATGGAAGTTATTTTTAGGGTGGTGGTTAATGTAAAAATGTGTAGAGGTTTTTTCGGCAGAGCTTATAATAGATCTTATATAGGATTCAATCTTATCCATCAAAAACCTTGTAAAGGTGGGACATTTAGGACATTTTAGGGTAGACAATATGCTAACTCATTGGACAAATGAGCAATCTTTCAGTATTTCATTGGTTGATATCCATTTTTCGCAGTAGAAACAAATAATGCATGGGCTAGTACGGTGAGCAAAGTCAAGCTTGCCCTTCATCTGTCCATATTATAACATGACACCCTTGTAACAAGCTTAATGAACCATTCAAATGTTAAAACCCAATGTTTAAGCTCAAAAATGAAGTTCACATGATTTGTAAGAAGTACATCAGAGATTGAATGATTTTCATGGCCAAAGTTATGACCAAATTCATGTTTTGATGCCATGGTGCTAAGGGAAAATATGGCATGAACTAGGCATTTTAGCCTTGGTGTATCAATATAATTACTTCTTGTACCAATAATTGGAACAAATTTTTTTCGAGGTATTAATACTATGCATTTTGTACTGATACTTAGAGTAACTTTTTGCTTAATGTGTCGATATAATAAAACTGATATCAACACTACCATTCCCTGTATTGATAATGGTTGGCCAAAATAGCAGTTTTAGCTTTGAAATAACTTTGTATCGATAAGAAGGCCTCCTGTATTAATATCATCAACAATTATATCGATACATGGCATTGTTATCGATATAAATAGTGTTTTTTTTGGATTTTAATGATGTGAAAGCCTTTTATTGATATTTGAAGGTCGTTTATCGATACTTACTAATGTAAACATGGATTTCACTTACCTTTGGCTCATCGGGCACCTTACTTCAGCTAGAAATAATAGATGACTAACCCATGCTTACTCAAATGGCCTTGATGACACTTTGAATAGTGGCCATTTATGGCTTTTTTTTCATTTTTCTAACACGATCCCTAGGCATTTCAAACCTTTCCTAAAAACAATTTTGCTTAGTACAGTGTGGCTTAATAATGCCTAGTGATATAGTACTTGAAAATTGTCCCTATTTTTTATTTTTATTATTTATTCTATAATCTTTCAATTAAGTCATAAGATGTTAGAAATTGCCTAGACAAAATATGGTTTCTACAAGTATAACCCTTTAAATGGAGTTTGCTCTTCCTTACACTGAAAATATATCCTTAGTTTTTTAAAAGTATTTAAAGATATTCTTCGTAGCAATTTAGTGACTCTCGCTAGGCTTACTTTGGTATCTAGTTATGATACTTAGAGCGTATAATACATCCGGTATTGTACATAGTGTAGCAAACATAATGAATCAGACTGATGAGGCATATGGGATTGTATTCACTTGTGCCCTTTCATCTAATATTTTAGGACACATCTATTTCGAGTAATGGATGTTGTGTACCATGGCAAGTTTCCTCTCTTAGAGTTTTCAATGCTAAACCTCTTTAGCGCCTTACTTGTTTATGTGGATTGGGATAAGCCAAGTAGTTTTTTCAATCTATCCCTATAAATTTTAATTCCTAGAATGTATGCTGCTTCTCCTAACTCGTTCATGGAGAATTGTCTGGATAGTCAGACTTTAGTGGCTTGCAGCATTGGTATGTCATTTCCTATGAGTAATATGTCATCAACATATAGTACCAAGAAAATAATAGCTTGCCCATTCATCTTCTTATAGACAAATGGATCATCAGGATTCTTTATGAAGCCAAATTCTTAATTGCTTCATCAAATCTAATATTCCATTTCTATGAAGCTTGTTTTAGCTATATATAGATTTTTTTTAATCTGCATACTCTGATTTGGATTTGACTTAGAGGTAAAACCATTAGTTTATGTCATGTAAACTTATTCTTGAAAATTCCCATTGAGGAATATAATTTTTACATCCATTTGCCATATTTCATGATCGTGATATACAGGTACAGCAAGCAAAATCCTAATGGATTTTACCATGGGAACTAGTGGAAAGGTTTCCTTAAAATCAATGCCTTCTACTTGATTATAATCTTTTGCCACCAACATGGCCTTATACGTCTGTACATTGTTGTCTATATCGGTCTTTCTCTTAGAGACCCACTTGCACCCTATGGGTTTTATCCTTTCGAGTAGGTTAACCAAAGTCCATACTTGGTTGACTTCCATGGCATCCATTTTAGATATCATGGCTTCAAGTCATTTATCAAAATCATTGTCGTACATTGCTTCCTCATAATTGGTAGTTAAAAATCACAAAACAAGTCATCTTAATCCATAAAAAATTATATCTCTCTAGAACTTGCTTGATCTTACCAGATTGATAGAGTTGTTGGGTCTCTTGAGCTTTCGGTTAAGCATTTAATGTTTTAACTGTTAGTGTAAACCCTGCATGCCAATCATTATGGCTTAAAAGGCATTAGCATTTAGTGATTTCTATATTTAAAACATTATATTTTATTAATGTTAATAAAGTATTTTTTATCCATAAGATTTTCTTGAATAATTGTTATTCGTATCATATATAGATAAAGCCTATGAAACACTTTGGTTGCAAGGGAAAAGAGTTACAATTATGAGATCCTTATGCATCAAAGTCATGTTTCTAAAAGCCATTCCTGGTCATTGTATTGTCAAGATAGGCAATTGATAATGTACAAGGACTAGCATATGTAAGCTTTCATGCATATCATGCATGCAACTAATCTCATAAGTTGAAGTTTAGAGATACTTGAGAGATACTTGGGAACATCATATGGGTGGCTAAACATGACCTGTAATGAGAGTTCCATTTGGTATTTTCACTTAAGTGTTCATGCAAGTATTCTCATGTATTAATAGGGTAAGTGATCCTTAGACTTGTGACACCAGATCATCTTGTATATGAATTATCATACTTAGAAATGATCACAAATGGGTTCACAATGTATGGATGCCAAAACAAGGGTGGTTTTGGGTATGATATAAAGCATACTAAAGGTGAATGAGCAGTCTAAGAGGATTCATCACCCTAAGTGATATAAAGGGACTTATCCCACATATACCTAGCCCATGCTAACTCAAAGTCCTTGGGGAAGGCAATACTGATTATGGAGAATAGGCTAAGAGTAGAGACTAAACCTTGCTCTTGCTAATTCTAAGATATATGATAAAAGGATATTTGTTAGATTGAGATACTAACACTGAAGGGCTTGTCAAAGCCATGTTAACACTTCCTTCATCTTAGGTGGCTATGATGCATTGCTAGATGCCTTCTTCGTCTATAAATATAAAATATTCTTTATTAGGCTATTTTATATTTATTGCCAATATGAAAGGGGTACAATGGGTCATACACATTAGGGTGATTAGTAGATTAAAATAAAATTAGGCTAAAATACCTAATGCAAATAAAAGTTACTTAAGCTTGGTTTAAGTGGGCTGAGGATTAGATTATTAACTTACCAAAAGTTTGAAATCGTATCTGTAATTATTTAAGACCTAGTTTGTCATCCTTTACACATTTAGTCTAAGGTTTACGCCACTTTATCTCTTTAGAAAAAGTAAATTGTGATTTGCCTTTCTCACTATGAGGTTTTATAATTTGGTCCTTCCTTTCAATAAAAATTGCTTTCTTGAATTGTTTTGATTAAGAATCAAAAGGGATTAAAGTTAAAGGAAGGTTTTAGAAACCTAAGTTGCTAGCATGGCTCTGAGCAAAAAATATCCTAACCTTTTTGAAGGTTTTTTGGGTCAGCTATGTAGATCACCATTAAAGGCTAGACAATTAGACAGTTTTGGTTTATGACAACTGAGCTCAATCTACATATTCTTGGGTCATGGAATCACTGAAAGACTTTTTAAGATTGAGGTATGTTTGAATCTTGAATAGTTTTTTAGGTTTCTTGATCTTAAAGATTAATCAAGATCTTGCAAGATGATACTGTGTAGAAAGACTCGAATTAGTTTGTTTGATTAGTTTCCACTGCTATCTTTATGGATTATCTTATAAGTTCTTTTAATCTGATTTTTTACTGTCACGAGACTTCCTTCTTGCATCAATTTTAGTTGTTACCGATTAAAGAATTTGTTGTTTTGATGTTATCTTAATCGATTCTTGAATTCAAAAATTGAAAAAGTTGTTTTTTTTTTTTTTAAATTTCCATGAAGTTAAATAATGTTTATAATTAAATTTTAATTAGTTAAAATATGATCTTATTAATTAAATTGATATTGGAGTCATTGGTTGAAAATTTGGTGTTGATTAGTGCTAGGTTAGCTCCATTTTGGTATTTTGATGTGGTTGATATTTTGGATAGCCATTGTTGCGATTTTGTCCTTAGTTTTCCACCTTGAAAAGTGTTATGAATTGTTCATAAACTTGCTAGAAAAATAGGTTAAAATTAGAGTTGAAGACATTTCAATTCTACGCTAAAATGAGTGCACTAGGTGTGCTTGAAACTTGTGGCATCTTGTCTTTTTTCTTGGATCTTGGTGCGACATCAATGCTAGCAAGGAGTTGTTGTGAATTTGCTATATTTTCAAAGGTTTAGTGGGAGGAAGACAATAGTGTTTGAGTTGGAGTAGGATGGCTAAGATATCTATGCATGGGATAGAGTCCTAGTTGGATTAGGATTCTTTTAAATTTGAGCCACCACAATCCTACTTAGAGAAGGACTCTTTCAATTTTATTTTTACATCAGATTTAAAATTTGATATGATCTGATTAAATTAAATTAAAAAATGCTAAAACTTAGCGTGGTTGGTGCCATACACTTCCCTAAAAGGTTAAACCAATTAAAACTGTTATATATCATTAAAAACCTAATTACCTAATTGTATTATTTTTCTTAAATTGTTTAAGATATAAATTGGATAATATAATAAACATGGAATTACAATTCAATTAATTTGATTAATTGAAAAACATATTTAATTTAAATTATTAATCACATTTGGAATAGGATTTATTCTAATATGATTAGAATAAATGTTAATCATATAAGAAAATTATTTTTTTAATTAAATTAAATACGGATCAATTATTTAAGCATGAAAAGTTGGTAACATGAATTTAAAACACATGTTTATATATTCAAATGATTGTCAATGTATGGGATGATTATGGACCAGGCCAAATATGATTATAGATGTATAGCTAATTGTTTATCAATGTTTAAAATTTTTAAATAAGGTCTAGAACCCTACCTTGTATCTATTTTTCTCCTGGGTTGTAAAACTTTTTGTCACCTAATTCTCGTTGAATGTAACTCGAGGCTTCTTTATTACATATCTAATTAAATTACGTAAGTGTAAAATTAGGGTTAGTTCGAAAAGATTTTGTAACTCAAAGATGGAGATCCAAGTGAAAGCACCATAAATCCCGACATATTACGAAAAGCTTTTAAAGATTTTATGTGTAATCACCTAGGAATTGACCAAGCAATTTCCTCTGATGGCTCAAAGAAATTGCATTAATTAATATTCCATAATTATTTAAGTAGTATGCATGATAGTTGTTGCAACATGGCCCGAATATAAATTTGGGCCAACCTGACTTAAAAGATAGGTGTACCCCTCCTTCCTCTATATATATCTACATATCATTATTTTTTTATTTTTAGGGGTCATATCATTATTATTTTTTATTTTTAGGGGACTGAGTCATCGAGATAAATCATTTACTCAAGTTAGCGTTAAATAATCATTACAAAATAACCCTTTATTTTAAAGTCACCACTAATCTAATTTGTCAAAGTGAGATTGGGCACCTATCAGAGTTCATATTTTGAGGGTTACAAAATCCTTAAAAACAAATTTTGAGATTTGTGATGGTACTAGAAATTGAATGAAATGGTCTCGGAGTAGGTTACAATCATGAGTAAGGATTGATCCCTTTCATGATGCCCGATAATCGATACCTTTTTAATTGCATGTTAATTTAAATCGTGATTTTTATTCGATTTCATATTTTATATTTCATTGTGATGCTCGTATTTCAAAATTTTCCAATTCTAATTTTATTATTTTCTATAAGATTTGGAAATCAAAATATCTCTCGTGCCCCACCTGAGAGTTGGAGAAATATGAAAGCTTAAAATATCTTCCATAGCCTACTAGAGGATCGAAGGAATATGAAAGGTTTTATTTTAATAATCAAAATACCTTGCGTATCCTATTGGAGGACCGTAGGTATCCAGAAAGTGTTATTTTCATGAAATTTAAGAAATCTCGATTTTCATTTTGAAAAAGATATCTCGTTGTTAAAATAATCCATAAAACACCTCTCATATGTTGGGAGAAATTCCATGTACTTCTTTAACTTGAAAATTTTTTATTTTATTAAAAATAATATTAATTATCCTAAGACTCTATTTTGACTTTACATACGAAACTCGATTCTAGAAAACTGAACATGGTTGATAAAACCAAAATGTCCTTTAAAGTACCTTTGAAATAAAAGTATCTTAGTAACTCTAAAGAACTTAGTTTTAATGCAAATTATTAAAAATGCCTCTAAGGTATACCTTTCATATGAAAGTATCCTGATAAGCTTAAGTGACTCAAAAATGATCATAAAAGACAAACTTATTGCTAATTTACACCCTCGTCATGAAAGAATCCTAGTGATTACATAGAATCTGTTCAAAACCAAAAATTATTAAAATGCCACTAAGAACTACCTTTGTCATGAAAGTATCTCGATAACCCTAAAGGACTTGAAATAATAAGAAATGATAATTTTACCCTAAATAAGTAACTCGAATGTTAAAGGTGACCTAACATGCAAAAAATTGCAACTAAACCTTTAAATTTCTCAAAATTGCAATTTAAGTCCAAAATGATTAAAATGCAAGAAATGTTGCTAAAATGACTAACACCCCTTAGATAGGCTTTTGACCATAAAATGCTAGGCTTTACTAAATGGTCCCTAAACTATTCTAAATTTGTAAAATGGCACCTGCATGAAATAAACATCATAATTAGCCATCAAATATAACAAAAAAATCATGGAAATCATTCTAAAAGTCACAAGAAACACTTGACCGAGCATCTTTAGCCTTGAAAGAAACTTTGCAAATTAATCCTTAAACTTTTTAATAATTACAAAAAAAACCTCTAAAATCTAAAAGATGTATTTCATCATGATAAATTTACATGAAACACACCTCTAAGTGTATAGCAAGCTTTCGGCTAAGCAATAAGGGCCTTAAAATAATTTTTTGAATTTTTGTAATTTAGTCTCTATATTTCTTATAATTATTAAATAGCTAAAAGAATAAAAAACATCATCAAATCACTTTGTTAGGTTTAGCTAAGGCTTGGAATTGGCTATCCAAAGCTTTAAAATTTTGAAAAAAAAATCATTTTTTGGTCCCTATAATTTCTAAAAATCACAAATAACACAAATCATCATAAAAATAACAAATAAAATTAAATCCTAAGAATTCGACCATCATCCAAAAAGTTACCAACCAAAATTTTCAACACAATAATCATATATCTTAGTTCTACCAAGATTAAATCAACAATATCATGTAAGAAATCATAAAAAATAAACATATAGACATTGTTTCATCAATATATTAGCATGAAAATATCAAGGAAAATAGTAACAATATGAACATATAGACATGACAAAATCACATCATATTAATAAAACATATTATGAAGAAAACCAAGTTATTGTTAAGAAAAATCAAATATAACAATTAAATCAAAGAAAATTGTACATACTCATCATGCTTAGCCTTTCAACATGGATCAAAATCCATGAGGACAAGCATGATTTCAGCTCACTAAAAGGAATAAAAATGAATGAAATGAACAAATACTAAAATTTTCTATGGTGTAGAAACTTGAAAAAAAACTTTAAAATGCTTAAGTAAAATGGTGAATTTTTTTGTGAAAGCCATTAGGCTCTTCTTGAAACATCCTCCCCTTATTCATAAGGGGGAGGTTCGGGCAAAAGATTAAAAAAATCCCCTTGGCTGAATAAATCTCCATTTTTTGCTTTTTTTTTAATTTATTTGAATTTTATCTTTTTTAGATTTTATGGCTTTTTGATAAAGGGTTATTAATTATTTTGTCATTTTATATGACTTATTTAAGTCATCACCTAGAAACATAGAGATAAGATGAGATCAGAAAAAAATCTAAATTGGATAAAACAAGTTATAAGGATTTAATTGTAACAAATTAAAAAATTTATGTGTTCAAGAAATAAAATTTCATATAATAAATTTATTTAAAAATTTAAAACCAAAATAAGCTTGTTGGGGTTGTTAGAAAACAAAAATGAACTTATTGGGCTTGTTGGAAAGTTAATAGGCTTATTAGGCCCATTCGAAAAAGTATTGGGTTTTAAAGCCCATCAAATGGAAAAATAAATATTGGCCAATTAAAAATAAAATTAATAAAATTTCCATATAAAAATTCAAAAAGGAAATTTTAAAAAATTTTATGTGCAAGAAAAAGGCAATTAAAAATTCTAAACTTGTAAAAATTTATAGTAAAAACCTTTTTGAGAGGAAATTATATTTAATAAAAATGAATTAGAATTTCAAAAATCTATATCCAAGATATTTTATTGAGATATGTGAAAATATTTAAAACTTCAAACTTTAAAAAATTTTACTGAAAATTTTTATAGATAAAAAATTCATATTTTGAAACCAAAAAACTTCAAAAATACATTCAAATATTTATAAAAATGAGTTGAATTCAACATATTATTCAAGTTATTAATTTATAAAATAATAAAAATGAAAATTTGAGATCCAAAACAAATTTTGTAAAGAATTTTATGAGTACAATACTCGCGATACTATAAAAAATTCAAAATCAATTACTAAAATTTACCATTCAACACCTGGTGGTCTAAAATGCCTATACATGCTTTCTCTTGAATAGTTTTGATTTTTGAAGGTGGCTATCAGCATAAATACTACACGCGTATTGGTAAAAATATACCCAAAGTTGTATAAAAATTTTGAAAAATTCCTAAAAATGGAAAATCCGATCATAATATTATTTACAAAACTAAATTTTAAATTTTTTAAGAAAATATTTAAATACAAATTTTTCTCTTGAATATTTGTCATTTTAATTCAAGATTTGTGCGTGATGACCCTCAAAACTGCATTTTTTCTGTCATGTGCATACGCGGCCATTAATTATGACTAAATTGGTTTTGAAAATGCCAATCTGCTTGGAGGAGGTCAACCTCTACTAGAGCGGCTGCTTGATTTTTAGTCTCGGATATTTAAAAATATAAAAAAAGGCTCAAATGAATTAAGATGTCTATAAATACCCCTCTTTAGCCATTGTTGAGAATTATAAGTAAGGCAAAGACCAAATAAACATGATTTCGTTTGGGCAGTTAAGCTTTAGAAAATAAATTAAACTAAAAATTTACATTAAAATAGACTAACTACGGGCAAAACCTTAGGTTGGAATAGTGACTACAGTGAGCCTTTTGTTTAAAAAGTTGACTGGGATGAAACTGTGATAGTTAATGAAAAGGACCTAGATGAAATCTAAATCTAAATCTAAAGTGGTTGACTAGGGAGGAACCATAATAGCAAACGAAGGTAACCAAGGCAAAACCTAAGTCTAAAATAGTTGACCAGGATGAAACCATGATAGTCAATGAAGATGACTAGGGCACAACCTAAGTTTAAAACAGTTAAGTAAGGTTGAACCTGAGTCAACAAGGGTAGACCAGGGCAAAATGATTATAGTCAATAGGGTGATTAAGGTAGAACTTAAGTCTAATAGGTTGATCATGATGAAATCATGACAGTTAATGGAAGTGACCAAGGCAAAACCTAAGTTAAAAAAGGTTGATCAGAATGATACCTTAGTTAGAAAAGGGTTGACTAGGGGAAAAACTATGTTTAAAAGGTTAACTAGGGTGAAACTAAAATAGTCAACAGCCAGGGCAAAACTTAAGTTGGAACGTGTTAACCAGGGTAAAACTTTGAGTAAAAAAGCACTACCTAGGCGAAACCTAGATAGTCAACTTAGGTATAACTAGGCCAAACCTAAGACTAAAAGGGTTAACTAGGGTGGAACTTGAGTAGAAAGAGTTGACTAAGGGCACTTAAGTCTAAAAGGATTGACCAGGGTGGAACTTAAGTCTAATTGGTTAACTGAGGTAAAACCATGACAGTCAACAGGGGTGACCAAAGTGAAACCTAAGTTTAATGGGTTGACTGGGGCAAACCCTTAATAGTCACCAAGGGTAATCGAGGTGAAACCTAAGTTGAATAGGTTGACTAGGGCAGAACTTGAGTTTAAAAAGATTGACTAGGGGAAAAATACAATTTAAAGGGTTCACTGAGGTGAAACCATGGCAATCAACAAGGGTGACTAAGGTGAAACCTAGTTCTAATGGGTTAATTGAGGCAAACCATGGTAATTATCGTAACATACCCTAGGGTGGATCCTCACAGATCTAAGAGTGCGCACGACTTAAAATATTTTTCTAACTTGGAAATGTCTTCTTGATTAATACTATTTTTTGGTAGTGTGATGAGAATGAGAATGTACAGATTCTCAACTTATGATACAGTGAGGGGGCCATAAGATGAATCACTCATTTTATTGGTCTCGACCATCACGAAATGGCCAACGCTTGGAGTCACCACTGATCATTTCGAGCTAGGCATGATCGGATGCCTATTGAAACTTATGTTTTGAGTTACGAAACTCAAAACAACGATCCCGTGGTCTACATAATACAAAGATTCACCATTTGGGTTCGGGAGTTGGTTACGCATGATGAGGTATGAACCTCTTCATGACGCCCGAAATTGGTACCTTACTAACTATGCCTTATCTCAGTTTCGATTCTTTCGATCTTATCTTGTCATTATTTCAATATGAGCTTCT